>BQNB010016429.1:0-11713 GCA_026074375.1 Tanacetum coccineum
TATTAAATCTAAGAGTTTATAACTAAAAGACCTATGGTGTGAATATTCAAAGATCAAGTAAACACGTTTTTACATTCGGCTAAAATGCAAATAACTTTGGGTCACATTTTAAACACGAACTATGATCGTTTAATAACACGACAAGAGATAAAACGCACCTAGGAAGCCCCTAGGATGCCATCCATGGTCGAACCCTACAAGGGAACCACAAGGATTATTTTTAGCTTGTGTGTCACATGAAGCATCTTTATTTTGTCTCATTTAGATTTCAAAACACACACACTTCACAAAAATTACATACACACGTTCTTTCTTCTCCCTTTCTTTTCTTCTTGGTCACGTCTAAAACACCAAACACACATAAAAATTTCATTTTTTTATTTTGATCAAGAAGAAGAAGGTTTACGTTTATCCGAGTTGATTTCTATTGGTGTTTGGGTATTTTAAAACAATGTTTGGGTTGTCGGTTTCATGTTAATCTCATCTTCAAAACCCTCTTTGTATGTCATGATTCTTTTAAATATTTTTGTACTTTTAGTAGTCTAATGATGCATAGATGATGGTTGTACGGTGCGTTTTCTAAAAATCAAAAGCGAAAATTTTATAAAAGGTATACAAGTGTGCGTTTGGGTTCGAATTTGAGGGAAAAGGAAAAACAAGGAAAAACCACTTTAATATTTTAGTTGTGATGGTTGAATAACATTTATATACTTAGTAGCTTATGTGGAAACCGTAGAGGGGGGGGGGGGTGAATACATTTTCAATTAAAAACTTTAAGATCAAAGATTACATCACTCTTCTACCGGCAGTCCCATATATATATGGGAGCCGCCAAGTATATCAGGGGGCCGCCTGATTTGTGGGACCGCCTCCAGAAGAGGTTTTCGGACTAGATATTTTGTATCAAATCACCAATCTAGTTTGACATAATATGAGAAATGTTGATAATAGGTTTACAATAGCTAAAGCATATTCTAACAATATAACCATACTCACAATATATAGCACAAAGAGCTACATAACTTTAACTAACAAGATATACAAAACCATTCACACAATCATGAACACTATGCAAGTATAAAAGTAAAGCGATAAATGTAAAGAAATAGGTAAAGCGAAGGGTAAAAGAAAATGCAAACCGACATGATGATTTATAGTGGTTCGGTCATGAAGCTCCTCTTCGCCCTAATCCACTCCCCGAGTAGCTAACTCGAGAGTTACTTCACTAATCAACAAGCTCACTTTCGGCGAAGAAAACCTTATAACGTTGCTTACATAATGATCTGACACTAAGCTAGATGTCGAGTTCTTCTTCGGGTACAACCAAACCCATTATGTTTTATGGCCAACATAACAAACCTTGTATTTTATGGCCTAAACACATAAACCGCGTCGCTTACATTTTATGGCCTAAACACATAAACCGCATCGCTTACATTATTTTTCGACACTAATCTAAATTTTCGATCCTAATCTTAGCTATAAAAAAAAAAAGAACCAATCTACCACTTCACCAATGTATTTTAAGGCCTAAAATACTAACCAACCCACAATAAACCCATCCAAATATATATATATATATATACATCATTTGGATCTACACACTACTAAATATTGGAAGACATGGACTCGATCTATATGTAACAAATGTTACAAATGGACTAACTAGACTACATAACTTCGGATCTTGAAGATGACCGAAGTTCTTCTCTTGCACTTGAGGGAAGAAAGAAAGAGTAGAAGATTGGATCACATTTAAACAATATTAAACAAGTTAAATGATCAAAGATTTAGAGAGATTTAGTGAGATCTAAAGAGAGAAATTCGTGCAAAAGGGTTGTGAAAATAGTTGGAGGTGACCCTTTATTTATAGGAGCTGAAAACAGTCTGTCAGGAAACGGCGGTCCCAGATATATAAGGGGGCCGCCAAATAATTAAGGGGGCCGCCGACCGAATTAAGGGACCGCCCCGACAGACGCTCCTGTTTTTGTCTTTTTGTGGTGACAAACTTGTCTGGTGAAAGTGACACTTATTTTAGGGGGGAAATGACCAGATTTTGAAATTCAAAATAATTACCAAATAAAACATTTCTTTATAATTCAAAAATAATTTGTCTAAATAATTTTTGAGAAATAGTTTTGTTGTATTTATAAAAATATAAAGTTTAAGACAAAAACTTATTTCTTTGATCATCCTACAAGTTTAATATTGTTTGTACATACCTTATGTGATTTACGTCGGGTGTAAACCAATGTCCGTCTTGATGCATACTTGAGACGTCGAGAGATGTTGATACATGTATGCATTGATGATTTGTGATTACGAGTAACTTGCGCACTTTACGTTACGTATTACAAGTTACATGTTTGTCATCATCAAAACATAAAGAGATCGTATAGATTAAATATCGTAATATTTGCACTAACAGGATGTCTTATTGAGAAAGAGCAACACCAACTACTTCTAGATGAAGATGCATTAAGAGAAACGTTAGAAAAAGCAGCAAAGGCTGAAAAAGAGTGGGAGGAGAGAATTAGGGAAGAACAAGCTCATGATGAGTTATTCAGGTTGGAATTTGGGGTGCAATCTGATTCAGAACCAGATTAATTTTTGTATCGTATTTTAAATTTCGTATGTCGTATTTTTTTCGTTTTTTAGTTTCGAAATGTATTTTCTTTTTTCGTATTGTATTTTAATTTGAATTAAATGAATTTAGTTTGTGTGAAGAAATGAGAAAAATAAAATAAAATGGTGAGTGGTGGGGCCCAAATGACATGGGTTGGGTATGTTATGAAAAATGAGGTATTTTGAGATGTTGTGTTGAAATGATGTATCATTGGTGGGGCCCAAATGACATGGATTTGCCATGCCATGACACCCTTTGCTCTTAGAGTGACATGTGTCACTTCTTAATTTTTAAAATTTTGTGCTCTTTAATTCAACATCCATTTTGATATATTTTTATTAATTTTTAGTATTTTTCATTTTTAACGCCCTCAAAACCGCTGCTTTGCGCGAGTACCATGCTAGTAAATTAATAATCTAAAAATAAAAATGAGTGGTTTACGTTTTAACTTCTAAAACTTGAGATGGTTTTGTTTCGGGTAAAAGTCGAATAATACCCACGAACTTTTCAAAATGTCCCGACATGACCAACGAACTAAATTTCGTCCTTACTAGACCAACGAACTTTCAAATATTGTTCTGATATCACCCATAACGTAAACTTTACCGACACCGTAGCAGTTACCTTCTTTGGTGGGACCGTTTTTTTTTCATTAAATAAATGCTTATGAATAACATAATGTTAATAGCTTTTTTCACTTGGCAATCCTTCATACAGTAATTTTTATGCTTTTGTTCAATTCTTAACATCCATATACTAAATCTTCTTAACATCAAATAACACAAGGCCGATCCATCAAATAGCTTACTATGGTGTTATGCGACTTTGATGGAAAACAGCCCAAGGCAAGTTTTATAAACTTATTACATTCTGAAATTGGATTTGTTTTCACAACGCGTGCAAACTTCTGCTGCTCAGAATGCTTCCATGACTTTGCAACAGCTTCACCTATTTCGTCAAACTTCCAAATTTGGAAAGCAGATCCCATATCTTTTTGAAGATCGAATATATTAGCAGCGACGTGGCGCTTGACACGTAGAAGAGATCCAGGATTGTAACAATCACAATGCTGAGGTCTCCCTTTCCCAATTGCATCTCTGTCAGTTTCCACACTTGTATCTTTATTTGACCAAATTACAGTGCCTAACCATTTTGAAAGGAATGATTTGCTTATAATTTTTTAGGGGTATTTTCTTTGAGGTGGGCCATTCCACTGGGGTATATCAGCCTGAAACCGGGTCTTACAGGGATTGTTGATTTTCGATGTTCATTAAGCACAAAAGTGAACCAATATTCTCAACTTGTGTTGGCTTCTTCATGGAACCAGCTGCTCAAAGATACCTTTTTGGTTGTATATATTTTTTAAGCAACAAATTGTGAAGTATGCTTTAGCGACCTGGACGTAAACTAATGATATTAGAATGCAATGAAACATAAAGACAAAACAGGGGTGTTTAACAATTAACAAAGTGATAATGAAAACGATAATAGACAATGAGATGCAAAAATGAAACCCAACGTTGATCTTTGAAAAAACCGTAACCCAAATCTTCTACCTAGGTAGTCTCGATGTTCGTGGTGGTTTGCTTCTGTGTCGGTTGGTGGCGACAATCTGGTTTTGATGATGTGGGTTTGATGTGGGTTTCGTGAAGTGGGTTTGATGTGTGTTTTGTGGTGTGGGTTTGTAGATCCGGTTAAGGTTTCCGGCCACACTCACTTCAGGCCACACGCACCTTTCAAGATCCGGTTAAGGCTTCAGTTCTAGAGATATATGCAGGGTTTTTTTTATCAGATGTGGCATTAAAAAGAAAATGGTAAAAGGAAATAGTAAAAGGACCAGAATACCCTCACATGGTGGAGTTTATTATCAGATTTGGCATTAAAAAATAAAATAATAAATGACGTGGAAATGTTAGCCGGTCATATTGGTCATATTGTCACAAAACAAACAAGTACGTTGGTCTAGTAAGAACGAAAATTAGTTCGTTGGTCATGTCGGGACATTTTTGAAAGTTCGTGGGTATTTTTCGACTTTTACCCTTTTGTTTCACAAGAAAGATATCTCAACTCAAACATATGTGCAGTATTCACCGAGCGGCATTGCTTTTTATCATCCCTTTCTCATTTTATGAATTTTGACTCAACTCTTTAATTTTTTATGTTAATTTATAAATTTCGGGTTTAGGCATTTCTTATTTTATAGTTTAGAGATTAATGATTTTAATCCACGCTACAACACACATTATTAAGCGCTATAACTTTTTGCAGCCTTTATGAAAAAAAGTATTTTAAAATGTGTAGCTTTGCAACCCGCCGCGAAGCGCGGGCAACAGATCCTCGTTATTTATAAGTAACAACATTATATAAGTTGTGGTTTTAGAAAAAAATAGTATAGTGTAAGAGATAAAGTATAAAGAATATTTGTTAAGTTAAAAAAAATCCAATAGTTTATAAAATATTAGTTTTATAAATTTTCTTCTCCTTTTCAAGTTTTTTTATAAGAATCGACACTACCAAACACGAGTTTTTAAAATTTAATCACTTTTAATTGCCTAATAGATATAATTTATTTTAAATGAAACTCTCTCATCGGTCTAAATATTAATTAGACATTACTTTCACTTTTTGAAAAATTTCATTACATAAAAGATTTAAATCTTCAAACTCGATGAACACTAAAGTACTTTTATATATTTTTCTATATAAACTTATCGAATTTATAATAGCGACCTGGTTTTTATCAGCATTGGTTTATTGAATACAATCAAATGCAAGGTAATAAATAAGAGCATCCACAATGGTAAATCTTTTCAATAGGTTTATAAAATGTCAAGTCATAAACTTATAAAACTTTTGATAGTATAAACCTCATACCACTATGTATAAACTTTTTACAACAATATAAAATGTTCAACCTAATACTCCCTCCGTCCCATATTAAGTGTCCATTTTTGACTTTTTAAAGTCTTTTTTCTTCAACTTTGACCTTAATTATTTATTCTTATGTTATATGATACTCAATGCAAAATATATGAATGGATAGAGTTTCGAATGTATTTTTCATTGGTATAATTTTCAGTAAGCATTATATAACATAAAGAAAAATATTTACGGTCAAAATTTTGAAAAAAGAATTCAAAAAGTCAAAAATGGACACTTAATATGGGACGGAGGGAGTAATCATTATGGTTGCACCGTCCCATTCTGTCATAGTCTTTCTCTAAGAAAACATCGAGCGTTATTATGTTATCTTTCTATCTTTTTTGTTTTTTCCTTTCTTTTTTAAAGGAAACTAAATAAAAAATACGGGTCTTGTGAATATGCAACTTGTGTTATAATGTAGATGGTGTTTTTCTATTGTGTGTTATAGGAATGTTATAAGGATAAAGCTAAAGTGCAGGGATGAGTAACACAACCGATAACTCAACTTAGCACTCTTATATAAGGCAATGTTTGTTTTTTAAAAAAAAAGCATTTTTGGCACTTTTGTCTGCAAGTATGAAAAAAATAATGTTTTTTCTAGCTTCTTGCTAGTTCCTAATAAAGTTGCCGTTCAAAAAAAAAAAGTATGAAAAAATAATGATATAAGCGCATTTTTCTTCTTATGTATGCATGCGGAAAGAGAAAAAAAATAAAAGAAGTGTATTTTTGTTTCGTTTTATGTATGCAAGCGGGAAGAGAAAATGAAAGAAAAGTGTGTTTATTTTTGGACATAAGAGACCAAAATGACATCTTACCGGTTCAGTTTTGTAGTTTTTCTAAATCTGCTTATCACTTTTTATATCTTAAAGACCTGACATGGTTTTGTAGAAGAGGTCATAGAAAAAGGGTACCGTTGTAGCGAAGAGCCGAGTCATGCATAAGCATGCTTGAATCGCCTTCAAAACATGAGAGTTTCAAATGAGATTAGTAGGCATGATGAGTGACCTTGGCTTATACATGCTTTGGAAATTTTGGCTGGGCACGCATAAATTTGACCCTTGGCTAAATGACTTAGGGATTGTATAAAAACAAGTTGGTATACCCGCGCTCCGCTGCGGGACGATCAGCAGAGGAGCGTAGGATTCGAGGAAACTTAAAGTTAAGAATATGAACCGTTTGGTAGTCCGCGAAACTCTTTAATTTATTAAGCGAATCATGATAAACATGAGTACCAACAGCCTTTGTCTTGCTCCTGTTTTTCAACACGGTTTGTTTTGGATGAGATAGCCAACTCTCGCCTGCCTTTTGTCTCCTCCTAAACTGCAACGTATCAGCATCCAACATCAGTGATATCCTGCCTGCAAACCAAAGCCATGGTTCAGCTGCAACAAACATCCGAATTCCAACCCAAAACCATCAGCCATATTGTAGGTAACTAAATAAACAGGCGAGGTAAACATTTCGATAACTGTTGACTTGTTTGATTCCTTTTATTTTAATTAATACCGTTTCTTTTACTAATTGTAGTTGTAATAAGTAATACATAACCTGAATTGCCCTGTTAACTAATAAATGTTCTTGTGAGACACTAACAAAATGTTCTGATGGATGTTTCTTTGGTAGCATACCTTGAACACAACACAACAGTGTGTCAGGATCCTTGGTGGAATTTGGTACTTGAAAGTTGAAACACATCATTATGACTATTTGGATCAAATCCCTCTTTCTTAAGATCATATTTCTCTATTCCATATTTCTTGAAAACCTGGAACACTACATATCTTAAGTACATGATTGGTTGCCAAAATTTGAGCTCATAATATATGAAAGATACATGTGCAAGCAAAAAATGTTAAGACTTTCCAGAATCTTTAGCCTAAATGATAAAAAAATATATGATTAGATGATGAACTCAGGTTATAATTTTTAGTCTTTTACTATTAGACCAGTGTCGAGGTAATGGGTCAAAATAGGGTATACTAATAAATAAAAACATCAGAAAGTTAAACGTACTTCCGCTTGAATGTGTTGAACTTCTTTTCCATGAAATTATGCATTTTCGTTCTTTTTCTCGGTCTTCAATAAACGGCATCACTGGCCCATGTATCTTTTAAGCTTGGATTATTGCTAAAGGCACTTAGATCAATATCTCCATCAGGTAAATATGTTTTAAGTGGTACAGACCCAAAAGTAAAAACCTGCAAAACAGAATGAAAGATTTATTCTAATAGTAAAAAAATAAGTAAAATCATAATCGTATTTAGGTTTTGCAAAAACACATTAAACTCATTATTGCTACTGCAATCCATAGTCTAATTGCACGTCGAAACAACCCTAGATCTATGTTTAAAGACTATAGGATATGAAAAAGATCCATTCATGGAACAAATGACGAAACACGTCAGATTCATATTCAAAAATCACAGAAAGGAGTATTTGCTTCACTATGATTGCATATAATGTTGATCTCAGTTATAAAAGTAGGAAGCTTACAAACTTTGTGAGCAAAGTGGTGACATTAAACCGTGTCTTTGGTTCAAAAGCAGTACAAAAATTCTAAAAATGCGCAACTAATTAAAGATAAGAGATGGCTTACCAGCTCTCTCTATGTTTATCCTTAGCTTCTTTTTCAAATTTTTTGATAGGGCGCTTGTCGACTTAACCACTACGATATAGTATTTGGCCTCCAATTGTAGCCTTTCCAGAATCTTTAGCCTAAATGATACAAAAATATATGATCAGATGATGAACTCAGGTTATAATTTTTAGTCTTTTACTATTAGACCAGTGTCGAGGTAATGGGTCAAAATAGGGTATACTAATAAATAAAAACATCAGGAAGGTAAACGTACTTCCGCTTGAATGTGTTGAACTTCTTTTCCATGAAATTATGCATTTTCGTTCTTTTCCTCGGTCTTCAATAAACGACCTCACTGGCCCATGTATTTTTTAAGCTTGGATTATTGCTAAAGGCACTTAGATCAATATTCCCATCAGGTAAATATGTTTTAAGTGGTACAAACCCAAAGTAAAAACCTGCAAAACAGAATGAAAGATTTATTCTAACAGTAAAAAAATAAGTAAAATCATAATCGTATTTAGGTTTTGCAATAACACATTAAACTCATTATTGCAACTTCACACTGCAATCCATAGTCTAATTGCACGTCGAAAAAACCCTAGATTGTGGCTCCTACTTATATATGGAGAATAAGATGGGTGGATAAGCATCTTAAAAGTGATAGTTTCAGAATATCAAAATCACAACTGCATTTTCCTAAACACTATAAACCTATTATAGCAACGTCGTTTCACGGTACTTGTAGATCGGTCGTCCTTATTAAGTAAAAGCTTTCATCGAAAGCTCGTATTTTTTATTATAAACATCGTACCTCGCTATTGTCCCCTTTGTGGTACACCTGATGCAAGCTTGAATCTACAATAGGTACATCTTAATTTTTAATTACATGTTCATGCGGGTCATGATCGAAAGGATGTATACAAAGAATGGTTTATCCAAATAGGGTGTTTAGGATTGCTTGAGCAGATAAGCCTTTTTCAGTGTTTTAGATAATTCAAAGTTCCTATCCTTTATATGCTTATTTTTAGAGTAAATACGCAGTATTCAGTAAGCAGGTTGGTACCTGCTATTTTAATATGAAATTAGATGTCTGAAGAGCCTAGAGTTGTTCTCTCTACTTCTCAAGAAATTAATTTAAGAAAAACTTTAAATAAGAAAATCCAAAGGCAGCAAAATGTTATAAAAACAACTCAAGCATATACCTCAAAATATTCAGATGCTTTGGCAATGGCGGCAACAAATTCCAGCCGAGAAGATACACCACGGTGAGAGTACTGAACCTAAGCTATGTGCCAAATATAGTGAACAAAACGGAACTGCTGTAATGGTGGAACTGAGTAGCTGTGGCGTTATGTAAGCTCATTAAAAAGCTAGAACTGATTGGTGTAGATAGTTTTAATACGTATAATAATATAACGATAATGAAATTCATAAACTACCCTTGAGGACAAAGGTAGTAAGAAAAATCACATGAAAAATATTCTACGTAAGAAACCGGTAAGTGATTACCGAGTCGTTTTCCCAAAGACTTATGAAATTGACACCTTGTTTGTTATTTGGACAATGACTTGAATTGGTTTGAAGATGATCTGTTTTCTAAAATCCCAATAGTGAGCAAATAAAGGGACAATTAAACCTAACTACAATAACGGGAAATTAAATTTTAACTAAAAATGCAATTCGAGAATCTTAAACGGGACCTAAAAACCCTAATTTAACAAAATTAAGTCCTACAATGATCTTTTTGGTTTTTATAAGTCTTAATTAACTAAAAAGCTAGGACAAAGAAAACTAGACAAAAAACAGAAAATATTTAAGCTTAAAAACTCTAAAAAACATGAACGGGATTCAATCCCGTTCTTTAAAAAACCAAGATTTTACAATTTAAACCCTACGAAAGCAAATCTAATTTTTCTAAGTTCTAAATGTTATAGGAAAATTTTCTAAAAAAGAATTATATTTTTTTGATTTTTTTATAATTTTTTATGAATTAAAAACGATTTTAATGAAGTTAAATGTTTAAAAATACTAAACTATTTATAAAAATTCTGAAAAAATTAGCAAAAGTAAATTGAAAAATGTAGAATCTAAGAAAAATAAGTTGGGAAAATCAGCTTATCGAATAAGCTGTGAAATAAGCCAAAAGTGGCTTATAAACTACTTGGGCTAAAATGACTATAAAACATTGATTTTGCAAACAATAATCGAAAAAATCCCCAGGGCAGATGGTTAAGTGTGAGTGTTGTGAGGTTTATAAAAGGTTGAGTGGGTAGAGGTCAGGGGTTCGAGCCTTGCTCACCCCTGACTTCCCTACTCTTTTTTTTTCTTTTTGAAAAACTTTAAAAACAAAGTTTTTAAAAACTTATAAATAAGCAACTTTAAAACTTAAAATTATTTTTGAAAATCAATAATAAGCCTAGAAATGAGCAAATAAGCTGACAAATTACAAAAGAAAACTAAGAGTGCTTAAGGCCTAAACTGTTTTTGGCTATAAGGCTAAATAAGCTGCTGAGAAATCAAAATAAGCCATGACAGACATTTATCTATACTTAATAAGCAAATATTAACATAAATAAGCTAAGGAAAATAGCAAATAAACTGTAAAAAGCAAATAAGCTACGAGGCACAAACTGGCAGACCAAACAGCCCAATGAGGTACTTTTGAGCATAATTTTAAGCCACTTAAAAGAACCTTATGGAAAAATGACCTATACCATTAGAAAGATTGGCTTATAAACTACTTAAAACATCAAACAAAAGCCAGTTTGAAAATCTTAATGAAAAGACTACTCGGACTGTTTACACAATTTTTGGTTTTAAAATGAGAAGACAAAAGCTAAACTGCAGGCTTAAAATCAGACAAGCTAATAAGATTTTAAGAACTAACTAAGCTCTGAAAGATCTAAATTGACCTAAAAACTACTAGTGTGCTGAAAATCAAGACCTAATTTCTAAATTTACCCAATGAATTTTAAGCTAGAAAAAAAAGTCTTTTTGCTGTTTTCCCTATCTGATGCATTTGACAACTATTTTAACCATAACTCTCAAAACCACAAGTGCAGGCTAAGTAACTTGGTCTCAACAACTTTAAGACACTCAAACAAGAGCAAAGAAGGCAATAATAACAACTAGAAACCAAATAAGCTTAAAATGATTAAACTACTTACTATATTCTAACAGATTCTAAACTACTACTAACTTACTTGATTATAACGTATTTAGAATCCTAAGTCCTATTCTCATAAACCTAGTTATGAAATTTGAAATGAATCCAAAGGATTAAATGGCATCAAACAGTACTAATTGAAGTTAGAACTGTTTGATCCAAACACCTATTTAAATTCATCAAACCCATACTTTAGCTTATGAAACTGAGATTTAAGGCTAAAGTTCTAAATACCAGATATTAATTAGCAACTAACAGATATAATAAGCAGATCTAAGCAAAATAATAAGCAGGACAAATAAGCTAACAATCTAAGCTAATATTTTTGGATTTTCCAGACTTCTTACACGCTCCCCTTGAGCTTTTGATCTTGACCATTGGATATCTTCAATCATTGAATTCTCATTTTTGGTCATAG
>BQNB010016429.1:25880-69241 GCA_026074375.1 Tanacetum coccineum
TACTGAATCGGTATTTTCTCGTAGCAAGTGTGTCGAGGAAGACAGAGTGACATTTTCTACTGGTACTCTAACCAATGACGCCTTGTCCTGGTGGAATGCATACGCCCAACCTATTGGGATAGAACAAGCCAACAGGATCACCTGGACCGAATTGAAAAGGCTCTTGACCAATAAGTATTGCCCTCGAACTAAAGTCAAGAAAATGGAAGACGAATTTTACAACTTGGCTATGAAAGGAAATGATCTCAAAACTTACGTTAGAATATTCCAAGAATTAGCAGTCTTATGCCTAAACATGGTACTAAACACCGAGAAGCTTATGGAAGTCTTTATCGGGGGATTACCTAGAAGTATTAAAGGAAATGTTACTACTTCAAAACCTCAAACTCTAGAGGAAGCCATTACCATAACCTAGAGGTTGATGGAGCAGGTAATAAAACATAATTCTGCGCAAGAAACCAATGATCACAAACGAAAGTTTGAGGATAGAAGAAACAGCACTGAAAACAACAACTACCCAAATGATCGCAACAATAATAACCACTTCAACAATCACAACAACGAAAACAATCAAAATAACCACAACAATCACAACCATAATAATGATTACCACCAACAGCAGAATAGAAGGCAAGAAACTATCAGAACTTATGCTGCCACCCCAACTAAGAACAAAAGGTATAATGAAAACAAAAGGTACCATGGAAACCTTCCTTTGTGTACAAGATGCACCCTGCGTCACACAGGATTTTGCACTGTCAAGTGTCAGACTTGCAACAAAGTAGGTCATCTGACTAGGGACTGCAAAAACTAACGACTTCTATTTCCAAACCATCACTCCATCACTCAACTAAATCTCGGGACGAGATTTCTGTAAGGTTGGGAGACTATAAAAACCTGTAATTTTCTAGTATTTTCATCAATGTAATATCTACTTACTATATTAAGTATAACCTTTTTCACAGGAATATTTTTCATTTTTATTCCATTCCATTATGTAACCTAGTTTTCATTTCTAAAGTAAACGAGCTCACACAACCTCTATCAATGCCAACTATATCTATGTTTATATCATGTAAATATCCTAATATTTCAAGTCTATATCTTAATATCATTTTTACCAAGTACATTATCCATTTAATGTACTTTTCAAGTTATTTCAAAACAAGCATTAAACGTTAACGTTTATATCAAAACCCTAATTATATGTAATGTATACATATAAAATGAATGTGCAAGCCTTCAAGCATGTGTACAAGTGTACAATGCACCATATTCATTTGAATATCTTTTCCCTCCTAAATCAAGTTACAACACATTAAAGCTCAAAGTACAAGTCAATAATGCAAGAAAGTCAAACTAGGTCATTTTACCTCCTAAATCAGGTTTAAACTTTACCACCACTTTAGCACAAGGTACAAGCACTTAATGCATGACTTCTAAACCCTAAACCTAAACCCTAAGTCATTCTAAAACCTAATCTAAAACCCTAAACCCTAAACAAAACCCTAAAAACCCAAATTTCATTTTAAAACCCTAAAACCTTAAAACTAAAGCCTAAAACATAAAACTAAACCCTAAACCTTAATCCTAAACCCTAAACCTTAATCCTAAACCCTAAAACTTAATCTTAACACTAATCCTAAACCCTAAACTACCTTAATCCTAAACCCTAATCCACGAATTGAACCCTAAAACACTAACTCGTGACCCATTGAACCCGATACCCCTTTATGTTCATTTTGACCCATTTTTAAGCCAAGCTAGAAACCAAGCACCTCCATGACCTCACCCTTATGTCACCAAGCAGCTTACAAGCACCTCTACCTCCTCCCTTGGCCACCAAGTTGGCCAAGTCACCTCCTTGTCACCCTTGTTTAGCCGTGACCTCCAAACACCTCTCCAACACCATACACCTTGTAAAGCTACATTCCCTAGCCCTTAATACTCATCTCTAGGCCTCATTAGTCATCACACTATAGCACTTAACCCTTATATAACAAGAAAACTTGGGCACAAAGGCTTCCATGCCCTATAAATAGCCAAACCAAGCAACCCTTTCATTTCATCCTTTAAACTCAAACACACACACACACTAAAATGGAGTTCTAGACATTCCCTAGCATTAATAGAAGATCAAGAGAAGTCCCTAAGCTCATAATAGAAGCCAAGAATCAAGAAAAATGAAGCCTTGAAGCCATATCTAGGCGTACAAGTCATAAAAACCTATTTCGACCCATTTTAACTCAAGTAAGCCTAAGATCTTGTTCCATAAGCTTATAATCTGTATTAGAATATTTATAATACTCTTAAAATCATATATGAACTCTTGTTTGAAGCCTTAAATCCTCAAACCCATGTGTTTTTTTATTAAAACCCTAAAAACAACTCGTTTTGATTTTTTAGCTAACGAATCCTTTTTCTAAACTTTTATTACATTAAAACATCTTATTTTAGCTTATACTAATAAGCTATAACCTGCAAATATCATTTGAAATCCAAAAATAAGCTTGCATGGCTTTTTGGACTTGTTTTGCAAATTATTTCCATGTAAGGGGTATATATCGTAACTTTCTTAAATTTACAACTAAAGGGGCTGAAAATGTCATTATTTCAAAGTTATAACTATAAGGACCTATTTTGCCAAGTTTCAAAGTTAAAGGTTTAAATTATATATACTTTATATATAAAGGACTAAAGTTGTAAAAGTTTATAAATCAAGGGTATATATTGCCATTTTTGCAAACTTAAAATTATAAAATATAATATTTTTTATAAAAATATATATTAATATTATAAAACTCGATTTATTAAAACCCGACACATTAATCATTATTAATCACCGATCGACGCATTATAAATCAATTATATTACATACTTAACGTAATTTATCATCGACTAACTTTTAAAGAAACTTAGAATCTTATCGTATCACGATACTATGGAATTTCATGTGAGGGGTTCCATTTGGGTATTTGTTTTAACGAGTTTGCTGGGTTTACGATTAAAAATGCCCTGACTCCTCAAACGATACTACGTGGCCTCTGGATTATGATAGCCCGAACAGTGATACAATATTTCCATAAATCGATAAATCAAAGATATACGTTAAACATCATGAAGTTTTTAAACATAAACCATCACACTAAGACTAGACATATTACCCTAGGTTGCGTGACGAAGACGTTATTTTCACCTAATATACTTTTGTCATCAATCAGATTTCATTGTACTGTTAAGGTGAGTTCATAGCCTCACATTTAACTCTCTTAAATGTTTTATAAACCCGCGAGGGGGATACATGTTATAAACCTGAATGCGAGTATTTTTTCAACTATATGCTATCCTGATATATTATTGCCTAAGTCCTTACTTTTGCCATTAAGACCCCATTATCATGAACTGTTAATTACTCTTTGGAGTGAGCACGAATGCTGTGAATAGATCTATTTGGGATTGAGCATCCCCGTTGGTGTACCTAAACTTTCTGGTAACCAAACGCACTTCATTTGAAACACTATGCGGGTGTTAGGCAAAGGCACCCGTTGAGGCAACTTGTGATTATTGATTTTCTCAATGTCTCAGTGTCATGAGCTTAGAGCATAATAATAATAATTATACTCATTGCAATTATTACACTTATGGGTGTATAACAACGTAACCCACTGTTATGATGACTTGTATTCAAACTCTTTACTATAAACCTATCAATTTCACTTAACATTTGTGTTGATCTTTTTAGCATGTTTATCTCATGTAATTGAGCAACTTATAGCACGGAGTGGCACAGACTTGAAGATGGCTAAACTATTATCATTCAAACTTTATGTTTTCATGTAAATTTTGGGACCTCTGTTTGTAAAAACTCTGATGAAATAATGAATGATAACTTATCTTTTAAAAATGTCTCTTTTTATGAGTTGTTTTCTATAATTATGACTGTTGTACTATGAAATAATACCCCAGATTAGCTTCCGCTGCTATATGTCAAAAATGGGGGTGTTATAAACGGTGAAATAAGATTATGACTTTTTGGGTTTACGGTTGTTAAAGGAGTAACAAGGACGAATGGTGCAACCTAATTCAAACTTGATGGTTAAATGTGAAACTTAGAATTAGGGCTTATATATTTGAACATCTGATGAGATCTTATTTTATACACTTTTTCGGGGTCATTTAACCCTTGAAATCAAGCAAATATGCCCAAAATACGTGCTTAATCGTTTCTTTTTGTCATTTTAGCATTTGGAAGGCATTTGGAGGAAATACACACTCTTTGGACTTAATTTGGGAATAAACAGGACAAAATTGCAACTTTACTAAAAAACACTCAAGAATTGGCATACAGATGGTGGAGACGGTGTCACAAACCCTTGTGATGGAATCAAAGTAATCAAGAGATGGCGTCAGAGTCTTTGGCGACGGCGTCTGAGTAACCGACTTAAAGAAGCCCATAGAAGATTCTGCGGGTTGGCGGCGTCGCAATTAACAAGCGACGTCATCGCGACTTAAATCCTATATATACAAACCTTAGTTTTTGTGCTTTAGAGAAGAAAAATTGGAGGAACGGTTTTATACTTTCTAGCAGTTGTTCTTAGTCAATTTTTTAAGGTTTCTAACCCTATTGTACTCATCATTACTCCATGTTTTATTGAAATGAAGTTCTTTTATCCCTTTAATCTTTCAATATGTTTATGTATTGTTTGATTAATTGTTCTTCGCTTTCAATAAACATGCTTGGCTAAATATAATTTATGTTTGCTTATGATTGCATGAAACCTAGTCGTTTATCTTAAATTATTACTTCTTGTTAATGATATGCGTGTTAGGCTTTAGAAAACTAACTATAAAATATTACATTAGCATAGACATCTAGGGAAACGTGGCTAGGTTATATAATACCCACACAATAGTCTTCATACTACCTTGTCATTTAGGTAGATTCCGAGTTAGGTATTTAATTATTTAAATATTTACATATTCCATTACGAGGGTGATGGGTAATAAAACAAGAGACGACAACTAGGGAGTAGTGCATGCTTAGGTAAACACATTTGTTTAACCATAAGAGCTTTCCCTCAACCTTTAATTTTCTGCAATTAGTATAGATTTAGAAGTAGTTTAATTAGCTTAAAACAAACCCCCTTTAAAACCCGAGATCTTACTTGCTTTCTAAAACATAAAACCCCAAAAATAATCTTTTAACCTCTAGACCTTAAGTAACCATACGATTCGAGTCTACCCAAACTATTCCCCTAGAGAACGTTAATAACCCCCTGAGTCTTGCCTATACTACACTATAAATATTAGGTACACTGCCTAGGAGGGTTGTAAAACTTCGGTTTGCAATCAACCGCACATCAAGTTTTTGGCACCGCTTCCAGGGAATAGTCAAGGTTTCAAATTCTATCTAGCTTAGGTCTACTCATTAGATTCCTATCAAGTGAAAATTTTATTTTCTTGTCAATTAGCTTTCTCATAGTCTATATCTTCTCTTTGTGTTATTTATTTCGTAATTTCCATTTAGTTATTCCATTCTTCATTATAGAGAACGTGAATCCATTTGTACCCACCCCACGAAACTCACTCCATGCTAGGATTACCAAAGAGCTCAATGAGCTCTGTGCAATCTCAGCCATGATTGATTCTCGCCTTTAGAATATTGACCATACGCGGATCATAATACCACCAACCGCCCCCTTTGAGCAACTGCTCAATGATTTTATGAACCCACCTGATGTATTTGAAATGGATAACCTTAAGTCCGATGATGAATCGGTAGATACACCCCTTGTTTCTCCCTTATCGTAATAGGATTATTAATAGCATTGATGGAGATGACTTCGCATTCCCATGTATGATTGGTTTTGGGAAGCTTGTTTCCTATTTTGATCCCTTTTTGCCAATAAACATTATTACGCATAAAGCTTATAACACTATAATGGTAGAAGGACTCGAAAGCACAGGAAGAAACTTGGTAGCTATTGTTAGGGATGTTTATGTGTTCGTTGGAAGTTTCACATATGTCACAGATTTTGTAGTATTAGAGGACATATGGGAGTTTATCATTAGTGATATGTTAGAAGTTGTGATGAGAAGGCCCTTTAGAGCTGTCACTCAATTCGAATATGATTGTGTTAAGGGTTTGATTGTTTACTAGGATATTTAACACCTACATCTTCCGGATGCCTTGCACGATACCTAAGCTTAAAATCTTTGAATGGAGTAAGGTCTCGCCTATATTAACACTTAGCCAAAGAGATTTAATGAACGGACTCAAGTATTCCCATGAAAAAAATAAGTTGATGTACAAGAATTGCTTGAATCTAGATCTCGAATACCAAGTGGATGAGGATATGAAATAATGGCTCACCCGTATGATCATTCAGTGATTAGAGGTTGTTGTGTTAAATTGTTGTTTGTTTTAAGTGAATGAGTCTTAAGATTACACGGGATTTTACAATTCTTGATAAAACCGAGAAAATAATTGAATACTTTACGATTTTATGAATCACAGAAAAAACCGTATAAATATCCATGGCAATAAGGTATAAATCTCCTAAGGTAAGATTATAAATCACCCAAGTGTAATGTATAAATCTCCCTAAGCAAGATGTATAAATCGTCGGTTAAAATACAAGTATAAATCGTCAGATTTAATGAAGGTATAAATCGCTGGATTCTAGTGACGTATAAATCGCTGGATTTCACTCACGTATAAATTGCTGGATTTGACCACGTATAAATCGCTAGATTAGAAAGACGTATAAATCGCCAGAACTACACACGTATAAATCGTCGAATCCAAAAACGTATAAATCGTTGACTTTGAAACACGTATAAATCGCCGGAACTACACACGTATAAATCGCCGTATACCCAAACGTATAAATCGCTGAATTCAACACGTATAAATCACCAGAATCAAACACGTATAAATCGCCGAATTCAACAACTTGTAAATCGCCAAATTCAATACGTATAAATCGCCGAATTCAAACAGTGTGTATAAAAAGCCGTCTTCAAACACTTCAAATCATTTAAAAACACAATTTTGATGTTTTTATTTGAATTCACTTGTACTTCTGTGCTATTCTAAGACTAGGAGAACCTTAAAAACACAAACTTTATGAATTTTAACACAAAAAATTTGAAATCAAGATTCTTGTACCCAAAACCCTTTTTCGAACCAAAAACAACAAAAAGATGAAGATTTTTTGAGTTTTTCCAAAGTTATTTTCTTGTACAACTAGCCTATTAAACTTAGATAAACAATGGGGGGGGTGGTTAATACAAAGAAAGCACTTATCTTATGGTATTAAAGAATACACAAAAGATGAAAATATTTTATATAAGTTGAACCAAACGCACACAATAAACAGAGAAATAAAAACGCACACAAACCAAACTGATATCACCCCATGGCTCCTTGATACCAATGTAGAATATTGGTATATACTAATCTCACACACAAATGAATGAAGAACTAGAGACAGAAAGGAGGGATGTACACTTCTAGAGAGATAAAGAAAAAAGGAAATATTAGATTAGGGAAAAAAATGAAGAAATGAACAACCAACCATCTCCAAGGTGTGGAGAGAGGTATATATACCCTAGAGTGGCCGGCCATATAATCCCCTTAGTGGGTTCATTATGGGCTTTGGGCCTTACTAGACTATTTAGTTTCCAAACATTGCTATACGAGCCTATCTAACAAGAATGGAATGACCAGATCTTTTCGTGATCCTAACAAAGAGTAACGTTTACATTTCAATTTTTGGACACAATTCATGCACGCCAAATATTTGGCTTAGGAGAAAATGGTGCCAAGGGACGGTGTGGTGGTGCGGTATTGGTGGGCCAAACCGACCTCCACGTTTCTTTGGCGCCGGGAAATGTTACCACACTGGATGCTCTATATGATAAAAATAGTAGAAACTTCAGACAAAGAAACTATTATTTGAAAAATATATAATGTTAACGTGTAAGTATATTGAAGCATGAATAATTGTAAATATATATACTAGTTACCACTTTTGTGCATGCACGGGGTGTCGGGGTGTACATATAAATCAAATTTATTTTAAAGTTTTAGTTTGATATACGAATATATAAAAAATTAGTTTAATATCCTGTATTTGTGATTTAGTAAGGGTGTTAATCGGGTAAGGTCAACACAAGTTGAGGATAAAAAGCATACCCGAATCTGACCCTATTAAGAGGTCGGGTTAGTCGAGTTCAGATCAACTTGAGTCGGGTCGCACGAGTGTGTTCGGGTCTGTTCAACTCGTGTATGGGTATGGGCCATTAAAGAATTTTTATATTTTTTAGGTCATTAAAAGAAAAGGGGGATTTTAGGACCTTTCTCTAGGACCCTTTTTTTTCAAGGGTCCTAAAAAAACCTTTATTGGACAATTACCAATATTGAGTCATATTATAGTGACTTTCAATAGTACACTTTATACGTGGATCTTATTAAGTTAATTTGTAGGAAACTTTTTAGTAAGGTCTCCTTATGATATAACATAATAGGACATTTGATATAAAAGTCCTATTATAATACATCTTATAGGACGCTTCTTCTGTTTGGTCTTAGTAGAATATAATTTTTTTGGGTAAAGGATTTCCCCGGTAAATTTTATTACTCCAAAAAACATTTAAGTTCAAAGGATGAGGGTGAGTCCCACATCCCTGCCTTTACATAGGCAACACTACTTTCCTTATAAGAGAAACCAAAGTGACGAGACTACAAAAGAAACAAGAAACTATTTCTTCCTACGACCTCGAACTCTGATATCCAAATTATCGCATATATCTTGAATCTTGTCAGGACTGACCTTTATACATATCATCATCGTATGGGTCTTCATCATAGTCACCATTCTCATAAGAATCCTTCCATTGTTCTAGCAAACTTTTAGTGCTAAAACCAACCTTTTCTGAAGCCATAGAACAAGCCATATCATTATCAACGATTCAACCTCATCGTCCAATCAGGATCACCCAGATAATTAACCTTCTTTTGAGGTTTACCATCATCATCCACAAGAGTAACTTTTCCATCAATAATTAGCTTTTCAAGCTTCTAATTTTATCAACAATAGGAGTAGTGCTAGTACTACTAGTTTCAACGTTCCAAAACAAGGAGCCACTAAAATTGGCCCTGTCACTAGCCAAATTTAAAAACCCCCATTGGTACCCGATTCCCCATAATTTTCAACCAAATTAAGCACATCAAATGGGTTTGAATTACTAACCTCTTTAGTAGGCTCCACACCTTTCTTCTATTACGCTATAATCGCAGTAGGCTTTTTTAGAAATAAGTCTATACTCTTTTTTGCTGGTTTAAAATCCAACTTTCAGACCACTGAAACACTCTAGTAGCCTGACTATGCTTCTTCGAGTCTTCGCCCACCCAAGCAGAATTATTGGGAACACTCCTCCTGAATATGACCAAAGACCTTACAACACGCACGTCTAGGGGGTTTTCCCACTCATAGGATCAACTGATTAGTAACAACGTATAAACCCCAGTTAGGATCCCGTATAACACTTTCACTTCATATACCACACGAATCTAGATCAAGAAAAGAGAGAGTGGGAAGATTTCTAGAGAGAGAAACAAGAGAGAGGTTAGAGAGAAATTAGAAAAAGGAAAATGGAATTTTTATAAATGAACCAACTTACTTTTCCTTGGTGGAAAAGTTACTTATATACCCCGACACATTAAGTGACGTTCAGGATATTTGACTAGGACCCGGGCTCGGGTTTTGCTTGGGATTAAACCCGAAACATATACAATATTAGATTAACTATCGAGCCCGATTCCCCTTTCCTATTACAACGTTAACTAATTGATTGACCGAGACTTAAATACATAATGAACGAACTTCATGTTCGACTCAATATTTTGAGGCTAACAATCTCCCCCGAAGTGAGTTCATTGATGACACTCCTTCATGAGATCAATGAGATTGCTTTCGTCGTTAAGCTCATGTGGTCTTGGTCTTTCTCTTTGTTCTTTGTTGTAGGCTTGTTCCTTCATGCTTTGCGATCTTGACTTTGAGCCTTTGTCATTGTCTTTATCGTCTTTGCCATCTTGCGATCTTGTGTCTTTTACCAACATTCTCATATTATGCCTAATCTTGAAAGCTTCAAATCAGAGTTTGCGAAAGTCTTTGTCTTTAAATCTTGAGCTTTCATGATAGTTTGTCTTTGTAGAATGAGCATGAATATGGGGTAATAAATTGACTTTGGTTGATTGGGATACCGTCACCACCGTTTTAACCTGCAGGTTTACGTTAGTGATAATCGAGAAAATTGATTTGAAAATCAATCGACGTATTACTTGTAAAAGCGTTTTTGTAACACATCAGGAGTTTTAATCTTTTTATCAAAATTTATCAACCGTTAATTCATTTACTGAACCAAATCGATATCCAGTTTTCACAAGTTTGATTCATATAGAATCTCGCAAGTCACCTACCAAGAGCTTGTTTGATGCTAACTCAAGCAGGATTTCCATCTTCATTGTGAATACATAAGTATCACTCGGATGTTCTGGCAAATATCACAATGATATTGCGTAGGACTCTTGTTAACAGCTTGTAACCTTGATGATGTTCAACAAGTGTTTGAAATGGAATGTGTCCTAACGAGATTTAGATTGATCTCTTGGCTCTAAATTCGATTAGTTCATTTTGGTCTTAGTACTCAAAGGCTGGAGCAGATTGCCACCTATTCAATATCAACGATCTCGGAATGAGATGTCAATAGATAACGTGTGTATCTCCATGACAAATGATACAAGTTTCTATTGAGAGAAACCCGAATGGCTGGGAAGGGTTGTGCATTGCATCACTGGGTCCATGATGTCGTTTTCAATGTCAGCAATCAACATGTGATTCTGACAGCATATGTATTGACCCGGTTTCTGCCTTAAGTTGTGTGGAGGGCTTCTTTAAAGTTGGGTGTGGTGGCTTCTTTCTTTAGACCCTTTATCCATACATTTATTTTTCATTCTTCAACGCCTTCAATGCTTACCCGGACGTCATTTACTACACCTTGTTGTGATTGTTCAAGTGTATAGCTCAATCTTAGTCAGCATTATCCCATATACATTTGTTTTTTTTTTTTTTTTTCCAAATTTTTTTTTTCCCTTCAATCATACCTAAAGACTGTTATTTCTAATTTGGAAATTTCTTTTGGGTAGAATCTCTGGTTCTGGTTGATCATAGGGATTGAATTCCTAACCTAACCACCTTATGACTTCAGAATCATCGTGAAATTAAGATGTTGTTGGGTATAAGATCGAACCATAAAACCTTTTCTTACTGTTTCAAAACAATTGAGTCGATTAGATCTATTTTAATTACATTGTTCCTTTTCACATGAAGGAAAGAGTTGCACTTAGAGTCTTAAAGATCACATTCTTCTATATCACATTTTAATCACATTTTCTCCCCTTATTTTAAATACTAAAATACTTAGTTTTTGAAATACCAGGTGATTAAAATTTGTTATGAAAATCCCATGGGGAGAAAACTGTTTCTGCATGACTTTTATAATGTGTTGAATACATAAGAATTGTCATGTTATGATGTATCCAACAACATTAAAACGTTATTTTTGGAAAAACTCCCCCTCAAAAAATAGGACCAATTGTAAAATTGTTGTCTTTTGAAAACATTGTGAGGGATGAAGTGTTGAACAAACAATTTTGAAAGATACCAAATGTAGTTAAATTTCATGAAAAAATTGTGTTCAACCTTTTGAAAAACCAAATGTTAGAAGACTTCTTTTCTAATGCCAAGGACAAGCGCACTGAAGCGTACACTTTCATTTTCTTGAGCTTAAAACTTTAAATGTATTGTAAAACCAGCTCAAGACCGAGAAAAGTTGATTTTCTCATTGCTAGGATAAGTTATCTTTGAAGAAAAACTTTCCTATATTTGAAGTCCGGGTTACGTACTGATATTCGTACATAAGCCATCTTGAAAATTAGAAATGACATGTTTTGAAAGCATTTGAAACTCTCGCTCGAACTTCATTTACACACCCGTGTCAATGTTAATCGACATTTCTAGGTACATAAATGTTATCGATTCCAAGAGACATGTCGAGAATAATCTTTTTGGAAATTTTCTTATTTATTTTTTTGTATTTTCTTTTTGAAGTTTTATATTTTTATATTTTGCTTTTCTTAAAAATATTTACAAGGCGATGTTTGATGATGATATCAAGCAGTCTCATTTGCCAGAACCTCCAATTCTGCTAGAGTCAAACATCTCATACCAATTCGACGGACAAGATACTTAAACCTTTCTTTAGGAAGGGCTTTCGTAAACATGTCAGCCAATTGATATTTAGTTTTGACAAAATATAATTCAATTATACCATTTTCAACCTGTTCCTTTATAAAGTGATACCGAGTATGGATGTGCTTTGTATGAGAGTGTTGTACATGGTTGCATGAAATTGCTATGGCTGACTGTGAATCGCAGTACAATGGTATTTTGTTGTAGTTAAAGCCATAATCTTTTAGTTGTGTCCTCATCCACATTACTTGAGCAGTTTTGTTTCTTTGACATCCAGCTTACTAGCTTATCACCAAGGAACCGTATCCCTCCAGAAGTGCTTTTGCCAGTATCAATGCATCTTGCATGATCAGCGTCTAAAAATGATGTTAGTTCAAAGCCAGAATCCTTTGGATACCAGAGTCTCATGTTAATGGTACCCTTTAGGTATTTAAAGATTCTTTTAACCTCCTTGAGGTGCTTTTGTGTTGGTCGTGCTTGATAACGTGCACAATAGCATACTGCTTGCACTAAGTCTGGTCTACTAGATGTCAAGTACATGAGTGACCTGATTTTACTACGATAATCAGATTGGTCTACGGGTTCTCCACTCAAATCTACATCTAGTTTGGGTTTTGTAGCCAATGGTGTACCAATGGAGTGATTGTTGTCCATATTATGCTTTTTCAGAATTTCTAAAGCGTACTTGGCCTGATTGATAAAAATACCTTTTGGGGACTGGTGGATCTGTAGACCTAAAAAGAACTTCATCTCCCCTATTAAGGACATTTCAAATTTAGTCTTTTAAGCCTGTTTTAATAGGTAAAAAGTATGTGGAATTAAGCACATACCAGGTTTACCCGGTAACCAAAAATAATATACTAAGACTTCATTATTATAAAGGTTCCCATGCTTTTAAATCTATGTATCTGGAAATAAACGTATTATTTTTATAAAAGTTTATAAAAATATATTTTTCGTCTTTAGTCGGGTATTAAAATAGCAATATTTATTATTTTGTCTTTTTGTCGTTATTTAAGAAATTATTTGGTAATTTACATAAAAGTATGTAGTTTAATATATTTATCATGTTCTAGTATAATAAATATTTATTTATTATAAAATAATCTAATTTCATCATTTTGTTGAGATTTGAGAAAATAGGTTTTCAAAATAATTCTAAGTATAAATTTTTTATAAAATTTTGGCATGACCCGTTCGTATATATTAGTTTCCCAAAGTCATAGACTTTATTCCAAAAACCACTTTCAACAATATTTTATGCTTTCCGCCTAACGCCAAATCTCTACCTTTATATCCAAACGACATTCAACAATTATTTTCCACTTTATGTATATATATTCAAAACGATTATAATAAATAAGTTACATAAGTAATTATATAGTAGTGTTAATAAGCCAACTTATAAGTTTAAAAATAAGCAATAGGTCATTAAATAAATAAGCCAAAACCTAACGGATCCTTATTCGGCTTTTAGGCCCAATAAACCTAAATGTAATAATTAAAATATCAAAAGTCCAAGACTAGTCCAATAAGCAAACGAATAAGCAAATAAGCACCTAGCTTATCAAATAAGCTAACCAAATAAGCTATGACTTGAGTTTAAGGCTCATGGATTGGGCTTTGTGTTGGGCCGAGGCCCACTAGACCAAACAAACGAGTGTTGGGCTTATTTATTAAGCCCGTTAAGCTCGAAACCCTTATTATTTATCAAATAAACTTTGAAAATAAGCTAGAAAAATAATACAAAACTTGTATAAGCATAAAGTTCAAACCTTTATGGTTTTCCCTTATGGTTCGACAAATAAATAAGCCCAATAAGCACTTTGGGCTTATTAATAAGCCAAAAATAAGCAATAAGCACTTTGGAAAAATAATCATTTTTGACAAAATAACCACAACAACATAACTACACTTTCTCTTTATTTCTTTTATAAATTTTGACACACATACACAACCCTTTTAAGGTTGTGTAAATTTTAAAGTTTTACTTTTTATAAAACAAGTCGTACAACTAGCTTCTAAATGTAATAAGGATTTAGAAAGTACAAGTTATATTGGAAAAAGATGAACTTACATGAACGAAGGATTTAGAAGATGATCAAGACTTAAGAACACTGCAAATAGTGTTCTAAATACCCAAGAAACTATATAAATCAACCCCAAATAAACCTTGATCTTCAAAATCTTGATCAACATAATTTATAAGTGTTTTGTGTGTGTGTGTTGAGGTGCCAATGCAACCAAAAAGAGAGAAGAAGAGAAAAGATTTTAGTTTATGTGTGTTTTTAGTGAGAGACATGATGAGGTTGAAATGAAATGGATGAAAGGATTAAATAGGAAGGGGGATGTCTAGGTGCAATGAATGAGGTTTGAACCTAGAATCATCCAAATAGGATCCTAGGATTAGTGTGTACAATTTGAGACAAACTTGCTAGAAAAGTGGAGCCTTGTTGGCTAGGGGGGGACGCACAACAAAGGGGAGAGGGAGGGGGTATTTTGCCATATTTCAATTCCTTTCCCACTAGATATTTTTCTAATCCTCCTAGATATTATTTAAGTTTTGATATTTTAACTTTAACGATTACGATTTACGCAAAACTAAAAAATAGAAAATACTTAAAAGTAAATTCCAAAATTTTAAATATTAATTCGAAACATAAAAACGTGATGTATCCCGAAAGGCTACATCAAATAACAAGCCGAAACGCACCCGGTAACGATTCTTAAATACACACTGGATAACTTCCCGGTTAAACGTAAAATTAATACGAAATTTGATAAGGTCAAACTAAAATACTAAAAGTCAACGACGGAGATTTAGAAT
Source organism: Tanacetum coccineum (assembly GCA_026074375.1). Classification (NCBI taxonomy): domain Eukaryota; kingdom Viridiplantae; phylum Streptophyta; class Magnoliopsida; order Asterales; family Asteraceae; genus Tanacetum; species Tanacetum coccineum. The sequence continues at coordinate 41,025 of BQNB010016429.1, forward strand.
TTTTTACAGGGTATGACAGTACTTTTCCTTAAATCTTGGCAACCTGCATGGTCAGCATCTGTAAAAGCTGTTAGATTAAAACCGATGTCCCTCGGATACCACAAACCCATATTAATGGTTCCTTTTAGGTACCAAAAGATCCGTTTAACCGCAGTTAAGTGCTTTTCGGTAGGCTTTTCCTGGTACCGGGCACACATGCAGACGGCAAACACTAGGTCAGGGCGACTGGCTGTGAGGTACATAAGGGATCCGACCATTCCTTGATAACGAGTAGGGTCAACTAGAGTCCTATTTAGATCCTCATCCAGTTTTGATTGTCCCACGATGGGGATGTCAACAGCATCACATTTTTCAAAACCATACTTTTTGAGCATTTCAAGAGCATATTTAGATTGATTAATGAAGATGCCTCTAGGACTTTGAGAAATCTGAAGTCAAAGAAAAAATGATCTTTGTCCCATCATTGACATTTTAAAATGTTTGCTCATTAATTTTGCAAATTTATCACAAAAGATTAGATTAGTAGGAGAAAATATTATGTCGTCAACATAGATTTGTATCAGTATGAGATTATTTCCTTTCTTTCAAGTAAACAACGTTGGATCGACTACACCTTTGACTGATTTCTGGCTAAGAAGGAATTTGGAGAGTAGGTCATACCATGCGTGAGGAGCTTGTTTTAAACCATAAAGTGCTTTCTTCAATCGGAATACATGATTTGGATTTTCTTGATTAATAAACCCTTCTGGTTGACTCACGTACACCTCTTCTGTCGGATCCAAGATATCACTTCACTTCATAATTAAGAACAAGAAATTAAGCTAGGAGATGATAAGAAGAAATGTAGAGAGAGAAAGTAGAGAGAGAAAGAGAGAGAATGAGAAATTTACTTACAAAAATGAAATGTTACAAATGACCAAACCCACTCTCCATCCATGGAGAGTGGTATTTATACCTAGACTAAAAGGCTTACATGCCTTTAGTATTTCTACGGGCCAGGCTTGGGTTTACTTGGGCTTTCGCCCGATACACGTGACCAGTTAGCTTACATATAAGAGCCCGTTTACCTATCTAGCCTATTACAACGTATATTAATCAATGACCGAGGCCTAATATAATTAATGAATGAACTTCCATTGTTCGACTTAATATTTTGAGGCTAACAATCTCCCCCGAAGTGAGTTCATTGTGACACTCCTTTGTGAGATCAATGAGATGCTTTGTCCATTGAGCTCGAGTTTGAGATCTTTGTCTCTGTCTAATTTGTAGGCTTGTTCTCATGCTTTGTGTTTCTTTGATCTTTAGAGCCTTATGTCATTGTCTTTTGACTATTCTTTTCGTCCGAGATCTTTAAATCTTTCTTATCCTTTTCCAGTCTTGATCATCTTTGGCCACCATAGCGATACAAATATTTCTTTGACCATATCTCATACTTTGAAACATATTGAAAGCTTTACTAACAATCTCCCTTAGATAGACTTGATATCTTTGATGAAGTTCTATTTATATCAGAGTTGTCTCGGCGGAGTCATTTTGTCATGATTCTTGAGCTTTCATGAATCTTAATCTCGATGCTTATGGAAGTGTGGTTGTAGTTTGAGCATGAGCATGTGGTAATGAATCTGACTTCAGCTAGAACAAGGCGATCACATCTCCATCTTTAAGTATCAACTGAAAGTAAAACAGCTAGTAATAAAAGCGAGTGAGAACGAATATGGCTTTGTCATTCCGTACACCTGCGATTGGTCACTAGATTACCTCAGGTTATGTAGGTAAACCGTTTACGTTATAAATACAGTACCTGTGATCAGGTAGATACAAAGAATCCTTGACATGGTTGTCCAGCTCAAAGCGTAGATCTTCTAACACATGATGGTATATGATTTACCATTGCTTTGCAAGTTCGCATTATAGGAACTCTCAAAGCATACAACACGTAAGAGTGAATCAGATAGTTACTATCTTTCTGATTAGCGCCACCAATGTCATATTCCGTGAACAAGTTTATTCACATTGGAATCGCACCATCATTTTCTTTCCAGTTGACCACAATTAACTTCATATAGATTCACGCAATTCACCTACCAAGAGCATGTTTAGAAGCTTACAGCATCAAGCAGGATTCATCTCTCATAGTGAGTATATAAGTATTCAAATCGAGGATATTCTGGCACAATTCACAAGAATAATGCTTAGCGACATCTTTGTTTAACAGCTTGTGAACCTAATTGGTGTTACAACAAGATGTTAAGTAATGGAATAGTCGTCCTAATGAGATTTACATTTTTATTGATCTCTTGGCTCTAGCCTCGATTAGTGGTGCACGATTTATGGTTTAGTAATGTATGCTAAACAGACTGCCACCTATTCGCTATCAAACTATCTTGAAGTGAGAAAGTCAATAGGAGTCGTTGTATCTCCGTGAGCAAATGAGACAATTTCTGTGGAAGAAATCCCCCGAGCATGGCCGGGAAGGCGTATGTGCATAGTGCATCAGTGGGTCCATGATGTCGTCTATCAATGTCGACAATCCAACATTGTGATTCTGACAGCATATGTATTGACCCGTTCTGCTAAGTTGTGTGGAGGGCTACTTTCCTTTAGACCCTTTATCAATACATTTCTTTAATTTCTTCACCCCTTTCAATGCTACCAAGACGTCATTCTAACACCTTGTTGTGATTGTTCCGAGTGTTAGTCTGCAATCGTTAGTCAACATTCTTTCCCTTATACACATTCAACTCCAATATACCCAAGGATGCTATTTCTAACTATGGGAGTGTCCGTGGTAGATACCTTTCGCGTTTTTCTGCTGGATCATAGGTCAATACCTAACCTTACCGACCTTATGACTTCAGAATTCGTTAGTGAATAGGATGTTGTAGGGTATGAGATCATAACCATAAACCTTTTTCCGAAGAGTATCAAGCACAATTGAGTCGATAAATCACTTATATCTGTCAAGATCACATTAAATACATTTCTCTCCAGCCCTTATTTTAAATACTAATTCACATTAGTATTTTGAGACTACTTTGTGATTAAAATTATCTTGAAATACCATGGGGAACAACTTTTACTTAAGCAGAATTACATGGAACATAAACTGTTCCCCCTCGATTTACATATGTTGACACCAAAACAGATGATACACGTTGTTAAAATGAATATAAAATTGAGGTTAGCATTGTTAGAGACACACAATTTTAAAAGATTATTACTTGTGATCATCGAGACCGAATTCTTGAAATTATGCTCACCACCTAAAATCATCTTATAACAATGAATCTATTAATAGTCAATATTATTCCCTTAGATGTATACATTAAGGACACTTTTATAAGTGTTAGCTGAATACATAAAGAATCGGTCATGTTAGATGTATCCAACAAATCATTAAAACATTGCATATTCAAAAAAAAACCCACCTCTAAACTTGACATCATATAAAAAAATGACAACCAATGTAAGAATATAATCTTGTAAAACAATATGAGGGATGGAGTGTTGAACACACAATTTTGAAAGATTTTGAATCGTCATTGAGAAATTCTTGAATAAGGGTAAGCGCACTGAAACGTACACTATCCTTTTTCTTGAGCTAAAAACATTGAATGTCTTGTAAGAACAGCTCAAGACCGAGAAAAGTTGAATTTCTCGTTGTTAGGATAAGTTATCTTTATAGATAAACTTTCCTTTATTTGAAGTCCGGGTTACGTACTGATATTTGCACATAAGCCATTAAGAAAACTTAGAAATGACATGTTTTGAAAGCATTTGAAACTCCTGTTCGAACTTCATTTACACGCCCGTGTCGATATTAATCAACATTTCTAGGTACGTAAATGTTATCGATTCCAAGAGACATGTCGAGAAGAATATTTTTTGAAACATTTTCTGATTTTTTGATTTTGTATTTTCTTTTTGAAATTTTATATTTTTGTATTTTTCTTTTTTCAAAAATATGTACATGTTGATGTTTGATGAAGTATCAAGCAGATTCTTTTGTCAGAACCTCCAGTTCTGCTGGAGTCAAACATCTCATACCAATTCGCCTGACAAGATACTGAAACCTATCTTCGGATAGGGCTTTAGTAAACATATCAGCCAATTGGTATTCAGTTATGACAAAGTACAATTCAATTATACCGTTTTCAACCTGTTCCTTGATGAAATGATACCGAGTATGGATGTGCTTGGTACGGGAGTGCTGCACGGGGTTGCATGAGATTGCTATGGCTGACTGAGAGTCGCAATACAACGGTATTTTGTTGTAGTTGAAGCCATAATCTTGAAGCTGTGTCCTCATCCACATTACTTGAGCACAACTTGCAGATAACGCCACGTATTCAGCCTCTGCGGATGACATTGCAGTACAGTCTTGCTTCTTTGACATCCAACTGACTAACTTATCACCTAGGAACTATATTCCTCCATAAGTGCTTTTGCGAGTATTAACGCAACCGGCATGATCAGCATCTGAAAAAGCTGTTAGTTCAAAGGCAGAACCCTTCGGATTCCAGAGTCCCATGTTAATGGTACCTCTTAAGTATCGAAAGATCCTTTTAACCTCTTTGAGGTGTTTTTTAGTCGGTCTGGCTTGATATCTGGCACAATAACAAATTGCTTGCACTATGTCTGGTCTACTAGATGTCAGATACACGAGTGACCTAATTTTACTACGGTAGTCAGTTTGATCTACGAGTTCACCACTCAAGTCTGCATCTAATTTAGGTTTCGTAGCCATTGGTGTACTAATGCTTTGTCCTTTTTCCATACCATGTTTTTTAAGAATCTCTAAAGTATATTTAGCCTGATTGATAAAAATACCACATGGGGATTGGTGGATCTGAAGTCCTAAAAAGAATTTCATTTCCCCCATTAAGGACATCTCAAATCTACTATGCATTAATTTATCAAATCGTTTAGAAAATTTAGGGTTTGTGGAACCAAAAATAAAGTCATCAACGTAAATTTGCACAAGTAGAATGTCCTCCCCGTATTTTATCGTGAATAGGGTCGGGTCAATGATACCTTTAGTAAAACCTTTGGAAATTAGGAATTTTGAGAGTTTATCATACCAGGCTCTCGGAGCTTGTTTTAATCCATATAGAGCTTTTATGCAACATAAACCTCCTCATTCAATGGACCATTAAGAAATGCCGTTTTTATGTCCATCTGATAAATTGGAAAAGACTTGTGTGCTGCATATGCGACAAAAATCCTGACAGCCTCCAAGCGAGCAATTAGAGCAAATGATTCTTCGAAATCAATACCCTCTTTCTAAGCATAACCCTTTGCTACAAGTCGTGCTTTGTTGCGAATTACCCTCTTACTGGGCATAACCTTTGCTACAAGTCATGTTCTGTTGCAGCAATTACAGTTTTGTCTTCATCCTTTTTGTTTTTCCATAACCACTTTAGCTTGATTACGTTCTTGCCAAAAGGTTTGTCAACGAGCTCCCAGACTTGCAGTCTGTCAAACTGATGAAGATCTTCCTGCATTGCTTCTATCCGTGCAGAATCAGCCATTGCATCCTTAATGTTTTTCAGTTCAACAATACTCACGATGAGTGCGAACATACATATTTCAGGATCTGTTGCAAGTTGTCGTCTTGTTTGCACTGGCTTGGATGGATTGCCATAAACTTGAGTTAACGGGTGATCTTTTGTCCATTGGTATTCGGAATCTTGAGGTTGATTGAAGGTATGCACATTTGAATTACCAATATTGCGTGAGGAAGACTCAACATTTTCTTGTACCGGTGTACATAAAGGATTGGTAAATTCTACTTGATTATCGTTGTTTTCCTTAGCATGAACATTTGTTGTAGTTGTCGGTTCTGATGTAGGTTGAATATGCGTTGAAGGGAGTGTGTCTTTTTGAATAGAATTGTCGGTGGGAGAAGAAGACTTGTTGACACGAGAAGTACCATCATTGAAAAATTCATCGTACAAAGGACCGAAAAGAAGATCCAACTCCTGTTGTGATGGAACTATTATATATGCTGAAGGAGAAACATTTTGTAGTTTTGGTGCGGGGTCAGGGTTATCATAATCTGACGCCTTTTGTCGTTGGGGAACGAGGCCTGAAGTGTCATTAGCAACAGACGTCTTTGACATCTCTTTGATCTTATCAAATCTAAGATGAATGGATTCAACTATCAATCTTGTTCTCTTGTTATAGACACGATATCCCTTTGACTGAGTGGATTATCCCACCAAGATGCACGGATCCCCTTTTTCTTTCATCTTATCTAAGTTTTCACCATCTCTGGTTAGGTAACAAGTGCAACTGTTGGGAATTATATTTTGAGTTGATAAGACAAAACACGAATGAAACAAGATGGAAACATGAAGGACCAAAGTTGTAGTCAAAGAATACTACAAAAGATAAGAATTAAAAAATTTGGTCAAAGATAATGATTGAATAACTAATTGGTCAAAGATAATTAATTTCATCATTATTATCATTATTAATTAGTCAAAGATAATTAATTTTATCATTATTATCATTATTAGTTTCCATGTAAACCTTGACTCCTTATACTATAAAAGGAGGTCTAAGGTATGTACTTTTAGCTTCCATAATAGTTAGATCTCTTCCACCAAGGAGTGTCTAATAGTTAGTTTTATGTAATAAGTTAGTAGTTTGTGTATAGACGAAAAAACCATGTTATAGTTGACTATATGTATTTCGTGCCTCAAGGGATCATAGGATCCATTGTTACAGTTAGGGAAAAAAAAAAATAAACGTTACTAATAATATTGAGGCATGAACGTTCGGTTAAAACCTTGTTTAATAACTTATTGTTCTTTAATTTCCGCTGCGTATATAAGTTATTTGTAAAACATATCCTAGATGGGCTAAACGATCTTATCAATTGGTATCAGAGCCTGGTGGCTCTCGATCTAGGATTACAAGGTTTTTGAAGAAACCCTAAAACCCTAAATTTCAAGAAACCGATTTATGGTAAAAGTTTTATGGGGTTTTGGAGTTAAATTGCTATAACAATCTTTATGATCGTCCTCTCTACCTTTTTGGTATGCAATACGATCTTCAAGTATTGTTATTATTCAAGGGTTTCTTGGTATAATTGATTTATGATGATGGTTTTAGATCTCGGATGGAACTGTTATTCACAACAGTTTATTCTTATTGATTTATGGCTCATTTTGGATTTATTGAAGAGGTGATTACGAAGAAAATTAAATATTGCTTATTTGATGTTTAGTTGAGTTTCACAGATGCGTGTTCTTATCATACCTTTTAGCAGGAGGTAACTTGTTTGTTTTGTATGGTGACGAAGACTTGCAAAATCTAGGATGTGTGATTTTTTTAAGGTGACTCAATGCTCACATTGCTTATCATTGAAGGAGTTACGTTATTGTGCTCAGTGTCTCATTATAGAGAATGAGGATTTTGTCAAGAGATTGCGGTCTGCTTATACATTAGGAGTATGAGATCAACGTGTGGTTAGTACAGATATAGACTTCTACAGTTTGGGAGATTCTACTTCTTCATCAAATTCGTTATACTCTATTTTCTTCATCAGTGATCACTACATAGAGCCTACTGAGTTCGAGATTCAAGAGATGGTTAACATACTTTCAGGGGAAGCTTATTGATTAAATGTTTAACCATCTGCAGGTTGCATATCTACTGAAGACCCCTACTTGATTATAACAAAAAGGGGAAGAGGTTTCGTTTCATTCGTATATTAACTTCAGGGGAAGTTCGTGCTTATTGGGTTTTGTCATTATCAACTAGGGGAAGATTGTTGGGAATTATATTTTGAGTTGATAAGACAAAACACGAATGAAACAAGATGGAAACATGAAGGACCAAAGTTGTAGTCAAAGAATACTACAAAAGATAAGAATTAAAAGATTTGGTCAAAGATAATGATTGAATAACTAATTGGTCAAAGATAATTAATTTCATCATTATTATCATTATTACATTAGTCATAGTTAACAAATATTTTATATTATTTTAATTATTAGTTTCCATGTAAAACCTTGACTCCTTACTACTATAAAAGGAGGTACTAACGGTATGTACTTTAGGCATCCATTCTAGTTAGATCTCTCCCATATGAGAGTTTAAAATAGTTAGTTTATGTAATAGTTAGTAGTTAGTTAATAGACGTGTTTATAGTCGTTATATGTATTAGTAGCCTAAGGATCAAGGATCCATGTACAGTTAGGTAACGTACTAAACTTGTTCTCTTGTTATAGATACGATATCCCTTTAACTGAGTGGAGTATCCCACCAAAATGCACTGATCCCCTTTTTCTTTCATCTTATCCAAGTTTTCACCATCTCTGGTTAGGTAACAAGTGCAACCAAAGATGTGAAGGTGTTTAATTTAGGGTTTTCTGTCATTAATGATGTGATATGTCATTTTCTCATGAGTTGGGATGATGATTGATCTGTTTTGAGTATAGCATGCGGTTGCAATTGCTTCAGCCCAAAAGAATAAAGGAAGTTTAGAAGCTAAAAGCATCGTTCGAGCAGCCTCAACAAGAGTGTAGTTTCGTCTTTCGACAACGCCGTTCTGTTCAGGTGTTCGAGGTGTAGAAGTTTGATGCTCAATTCCTTCTTCTTTAAAGAATGCATTAAGTGTCTTGTTTAAGAACTCAATGCCTCTGTCAGTGCGAACAGAAATTACTAGGGCTTGAACATAAATTACTATCTACCCGAAGCTCTTGATACCAAATGTCAGATCCAAGATATCACTTCACTTCATAATTTAGAATAAGAAATTAAGCTAGGAGATAATGAGAAGAAATGTAGAGAGAGAAAGAGAGAGAATGAGAAATTTACTTGCAAAAATGAAATGTTACAAATGACCAACCCTACTCTCCATCCATGGAGAATGGTATTTATACCTAGACTAAAAGGCTTACTTGCCTTTAGTATTTCTATGGGCCGGGCTCGGGTTTACTTGGGCTTTCGCCCGATACACGTGACCGGTTAGCTTACATATAAGAGCCCGTTTACCGGTCTAGCCTATTACAACGTATATTAATTAATGACCGAGACCTAATATAATTAATGAACGAACTTCCATTGTTCGACTCAATATTTTGAGGCTAACATCTTCCTTTAAAATCCCGTTCAAAAATGCCGTCTTTACATCCATTTGAAATACTACCATATTCTTGTGTGCAGCGTATACTAAGAATATTCTGATAGCTTCAATGCGAGCGACAAGTGCAAACGATTCTTCAAAGTTGATCCCCTCTTCCTGACGATAACCTTTTGCAACTAACCGAGCTTTATTCTTCAGCACACCGCCATATTCGTCAAGTTTCACTTTAAAGAACTACTTTAGGCTGATGATCATAGCTTTGTGTGGTCTTGGTACTAATTCCTATACTTCAAGCTGCTCAAATTCATGGATTTCCTCTTGCATGGCTTCAATCCAAAAAGATTCTTCCATTGTTTCTTTTTAATTCTTCTGTTCTTCTTTAGCTAAGAAAGTGTGGAAATAGCACAATAAAGCGTCGATAGAAAGTTAACATCTTGTAGAAACAGGTTTTGATGGATCGCTAATGATTGTCACTAACAGATGATCTTTTTTCCATCTTTTTGTGTAAATCAGAGGTTATTGGAAAGTGTGCATGTTTGAAGTGTCAATAATCCTTGAAGATGACTCAGCTGAGCTGATGTCTAGAGGAGCAAATGGATTGGTAAATGTGTCACTATCAAACACTGTAACTTCTTCATTTGTTTCAACATTTGTAGAATTGATTGGTAAGTTTGTTGCTTTAATGTTTGGTGAAGTACTTGGAGAGGGAGCTTCTTGATCAATGGTAGTAGAGGAAGACGCGCCAGCTGTATCTGATGGAAGTAGAGTTGCAGCTGAAATGGGTGTTGATACAACACTTGGAGATTTAAAGTATTCATCGAACATCATTTAAAATAGCAAATCCTAGTCATTCGTCCTTGGAGGTTTAGCTGATGTTGATGCAGCCTGGTTTAGTACGAGTCCTGAACTAATGTGTCCAAAAGTCAAACCATGAAGATCGGGTCCCGAACTGAGTTGTTCAGAAGCCATATGAGTAAGTTCATCAAATTGTACGTTTATTGTTTCCATTACCTGTCTGGTCCTTTTGTTGTAGATTCGATAGGCCTTCTTGGATGGTGAATAACCGATAAAGATTCCAATGTCTGCTTTAGGCTAAAATTTTCTAAGATCCTCAAAATCATTTGTTGGATAACATAGAGCACCAAAAACATGAAGATACTTGAGTTCTGGTTTGCGATCTCTGAGTAGTTCATATGGAGTCTTATTGTAGCGGGTATAGATAAATGATTGGTTTTGAGTGTAACATGTAATAGCTAAAGCTTCAGTCCATAGAAATAGTGGAGATTTGGAGAAAATAAGCATGGTCCTTGCAGCCTCTACTAATGTACGGTTACGCCTTTCAACTACACCGTTTTGTTGTGGAGTACGTGCAGTGGATGTATTATGAGTAATTCCAACCTCTTCCGTATAATTCCGTAGAGTCTAATTGAGAAACTCGGTGTCGTTGTCGGTGTAACACCCCAAAACCAGCTTTTAAGTATTTATTCACAATAATGCCATATGATGAGTTTGACTATGACTTTTGTAAGTTTGAAGATGTTACGTGATTGTTTAGTCAAACCCGGTAGTCTAACTATAAGTATAAATAATATGTAAGAGGGTTTAAAAAGTTAATGTGTCACATTTATAAAAGATTATGACTTAAGGGACTAAAGTTGTTAAGTGGTAATAATCTCTATAAGTTAGTATAGCCAATCTATAAAGAATAGTACTTGAGGGACCTATTGTGCCATATGATTAAAGTAGTGGCTTATTTAACTATGGAGAATTCCTTGGACATTCCAAAACATGCTAGTATTATCACTGAAGTGTTGTGGGTGTCATTTTGGAAGGGAGAAAAAGAGGGAAGAACACAAGACTATTTGATGATCAATTATGAAGGTGAATTGAGGTCTCAATCAATGAATTATCCCTAGTAATGATGTCATACAAGTAAGTAATCCTCTATTTGTAAGTTAATTAATGAATGATTAAATTAGAGTTTATGTACCCAATTTGGGGGTATTAGGCAATTATGTTTTTAAAGCAAGAATGAAGGTGTTTTTGAATGCGTGTTAAAGTAATTTAATGATTTAAGAGAAATTAGGGCTTTCACCATATGATCAACATATGATCATATGATGTTAAGGATTAATGAATGGTGTGTTAATGAGTTATATAAACATATATTATAATATCCCTTTAATGTGTTCAAGGTTATGATGACTATGGCTTAGGAAAGCATTGGAAGAATGATGAAGATTATTGTTTAGACTTAGCTTGGATTCAAGGTAAGTAATTAGACTATAACAAGATGTTGTATTAAGTTATCATTCTTGTATTGTATGTTATGTGATTTATGATTTGTATTAATGAAAAGTATGGAAATTCTAAGGATTAGATGATTTGGACTAAGTATAGAATGGGGCTAGTTAATTAGACTAGCTAGTTATGGGTTGCATAGTTGAGATGCATTTGGAGGTATGAGGAGCTTAGGAACTAATGTATGCTTAGCAAAGGGTATGATTAATCTAGTTGATTAAACTAGCAAGGTATGTTGAGTTGATGTGTTTATGATGAATGATGAATTAAAAGTTATGATGCAAATGTGTTTAATGAGATATGATAGCTTGTTATGTCTTTTACTTACTAAGTGAAAGCTTATGGTTTAGATTTTTAATGTTTTATAGGTTCAAGCGAAGAAGGTAATGCATGGATTAAGGCATAGGTGTGGAAGTACTTGTTGATATCAGACAAGTAGTTAAGGTAGATGTCAAGCTTGAGTCAAGGTTGAACCTCCAAAGTGTCTTAATGGTTTGTAAATGCTAAGGTCAAGTGTCAAGTCTTTTGGTTGAAGTTTTATATGTAAATGTATGTAAATGGGTCAAAACAAGGATGTAAATGGGTCAAAACTGGGCGTTTGGTAAACTTCGTAAAGTATACGTGTTGGGTCATTTAGACCACAAATGGTTATGATAATGATAAGTTATAATGTTTTAATGAATTTTGGAGATTTTCTTGTAATATCAAATTCGAGAAGTTAGTTTTTCATAATAAAGTGTCCAAGGTAAGTTTAGATGTGTGTCCAAGTGTAGGGAGCCGCCCGGCTGGAGGGTTCTATAGCTTTGGGAAATTTGTTTTTGGCGTTAAATTCAAACCGTAAAGAGTTAGAATGAGTTCTTTTTATCGTTAGAAAGATTATGGAGTCTACTTTGTGATAATGATACTTTCAAGGGTATAATTGTAATGTTTATAAAAAATATATTAAGGAATGACACAAGGTCATTCTCGGTCTTGCGTTTCCGTAAAGTTTTTATTTTTTGGTCAAAATTTGAGTTTGAAAAAGGGCGTTTCAACTTGGTATCAGAGCTTCGGTCTAAGAGAAGTAGGTTTCCATTATAGGTTGCCTAAACTTAGACCACTCATAGATGTGTATGCCGTAAGATTAAGTAATGAAGAATGCGCATGCCTTAGTTATAAGGTAGTTAAGTGCTTGCGGCAAATAGGATGATGATGCTTAGGCATATCAATGAGCATGCAATGTGTTTTGGTCATTGATTATATGACTTTGAGGTTGATTAGAATGTTAAATGCTTCTTAGAAAGTTTTAATTAAAAATGTAGATGCATTTATGTGATGTAAGTATATGAAAGTTACTTACATGTATAAGTGTTATATAAATATGGAATGGCATGATATTACGAAAAGTTTAAGTTAAGTAAATGTATAAATGTTTGAGTTATGGCAAGGTTGCTTACGTGAAAACTATTATGTATTGAAAGAAAGTGTTAAATGTGGGAATGTATGCTTATGTAATGTGAGGTCTATGCTATGTTAATTATATGTTTAAGCAATGTATGATAAGTATGATGGTATAAGTTTATGAAGTATGTAAGCTAAGTAAAATGCTTAAGGTTGCATTTTAAATGAATCATGATGAAAATATAAGAATAGGGGCAAGTAAATGAGAATAGATGCTAGTAAGCATGATATGTAAAGGTATGCCTAAAACGTGATGAGAAATGTCACATAGAAAACATGATAACTTAATCGAAATGTTGAATACGGATAAATGTGGTGAATGAATGATGTTGAAGAAGAATTGCACTAGAAATCTTAAATGATGCTAAATACTTTAAATGAATGATAAAGAATGAAAGAATCATGTTAATATATGAAAGTGATGCATTGATGAATAAAGTAAAGTAAACAAGCATGTTATAAGAATAACCTATGTAAGGTTTATGCGCGAGAAGTTAAGCGAACTAAAATGATGCTTAGAAAATTGAATAAGTTGCCCACTTGGGGTTGATAAGAGAATGGTAAGTAAAATGTGAAAACGTATATGTGTATGTAATACATGAGAATGACAAGTATCATTCGGATCTTGTGTAATATAAAGAAACATGATAAAGTGTGAGCTAGAATTGCATAAGGAAATAAAATTAGAAATGAAAGAGTTATGATTAGAAAGGTATGTAGATGACAAAAAGGGTAAAGAATGATAAATTGAACATAACTTGGGTCCAATTCTAGGTAAAGGTTGATGATACAACAAGGGTATCGATAACGGGCAAATCCCTACGGGCAGAAAGCCAAAAGATGAAATGTAAAGACCAATGCAAGGTTGGTAATACCACAAGGGTATGGATAATGCATGAATCCCTACGGGGAGAAAGCCAAGTTTCATTCAGGAAAAAGTTATGGAGATTTGACCCAAGATTTTAAAAGATAATATTGAAAATAAATGAGTTATTAATATGATATTAATAGAAAGTAATGAAAACTTAAGAAAGTTTGAGTGTTATGTCAAAAGTGTGTAAGTAGGATGATTCACGATCTCCTTATTTAAATGGATTGGGACGCCTTTTCATTTAAATAAAGAAATTATGAATCACCCAACCATAAGTTTGTACTTCCTTATTTGCATTGATTAGGACGCTTCTCAATGTAAATAAAGAAGTATGGACGAGTGGGCTTATGTGTTCTTAGTATAACATGAGAGAAATTAAGGAAGAAGAAAATGGAAGTCTAAAATTAGTTAGACGTCATAGGAAATAAGACAGGTGAAATAAGAATTTGAGTGCGACCTTTAGTTAAGATTTTTGAGAGAAAGCTAGGTTTAAGACGTTAAGAGTATATGACTAAGGATGAAAATTTAATTGAAGTTATAATATACATTATGACATGGTTACAATGTGAGTAATGACTATGGAGGTCGCTAAGTTGTATTAGCACCCTTAAGTGAAATGTAAAAGTATTAATTGAAGTTTAAATTTAGAGTTAAGTACATTTTTGGTCCTTGTGGTTTGGTGCGTTTTTCACTTTTGGTCCAAAATTCAAAAAAGGTTTGGTTTTGGTCCAAAAGACATAGTTTCGTTCCACTTTTAGTCCAAAAGACATAGTTTCGTTACACTTTTAGTCCAAAAGACATAGTTTCGTTCCACTTTTAGTCCAAAAATTTTAGTCCAAATTTATGGAATTGGACTAAAAGTGGAACGAAACTATGTTTTTAGACCAAAACCAAACCTTTTTTAAATTTTGAACCAAAAGTGAAAACGCACCAAACGACAAGGACCAAAAATGTAATTAACTCTTAAATTTATGTAGACAAAAGTATTGAAATTCTGAAGTGACTTATAGTCATTGATGAGAACTAACAAAAAAGAAGTAACGAAAGTAAAGTATGATAATGGAAACGATGAAAGAAATGTCAAGATGATTACGGTAAATAATAAAGTGCTAACAAATGTTGACTTATGATAAGTCAAGACAATGCAATTTCTCAAGTGTCATGTAGTTTTTAATGAAAAATTAGAAGAGAAATGAATGGGAACGTAATGATATAGAGCAAAAGTTACTAAAATGATAGAATCGAAAATGGTAAATGTCATCTAAATGAGCTTGTCATTAGAAAAAGTGTAAGTATGATAGGAATGAGCGAGAAGTAGAACGACTTAAGGGTAAATAGAGGTGTTATAGCATGGCTAGAGTTGCAAAACCAAATAGGTTGATGCAACTAGTTAAGTATATGCTTGAGAATGCTAAAATGAAATGTGGGTTCAATGTGACTAAGTGTTAGTTAAGGAAAGACGGAGAGATTTCAAGGAAAAAATCTAAATAAGGGGGATATATTTGTAACACCCCAAAACCGACTTTTAAGTATTTATTCATGATAATGCCATAGGATGAGTTTGACTATAACTTCTGTAAGTTTGAAGACGTTACGTGATTGGTTAGTCAAACCCGATAGTCAAACTATAAGTATAAATAATATGTAAGAGGGTTTAGAAAGTTAATGTGTCACATTTATAAAAGATTACGACTTAAGGGACTAAAGTTGTTAAGTGGAAATAATCTATATAAGTTAGTGTGGCCAATCTATAAAGAATAGTACTTAAGGGACCTATTGTGCCATATGATCAAAGTAGTGACTTATTTAACTATGAAGAATTCCTTGGACATTCCAAAACATTATAATATTATCACTAGGGTGTTGTGGGATGTCGGTTTGAAGGAGAAAAAGAGGGTAAGAACACTAGACTAGTTGATGGATCAACCATTGGAAGGTAGATTTGATGGTCCAATTATGAATTTGCCCTAGTAATGATGTCATACAAGTAAGTAATCCTCTAATTGTAAGTTAATTGATGAATTATTAAATTAGGGTTTATGTACCCAATTTGGGGGGTTTTGGGTAATTATGTTTTTAAAGGAAGAATCAAGGTGTTTTTGAATGTGTGTTAAAGTAATTTAATGATTTAAGAGAAATGGGGGGGGGGGTTACCATATGATCAATATATGATCATATAATGTTAAGGATTAATGAATGGTGTGTTAATGATTTGTATAAACTTATATTATAATATCCATGTTCAATGTTATGATGACTATGGCTTAGGAAAGCATTGGAAGAATGATGAAGATTATTGTTTAGACTTAGCTTGGATTCAAGGTATGTTATTAGACTATAACAAGATTTTGTATTGAGTTATCATGCTTATATTATATGTTATGTGTTTTATGATTTGTATTGATGAAAAGTATGGAAAGTCTAAGGATTAGACGATTTGGACTAAGTATAGAATGGGGCTAGTTAATTAGACTAGCTAGTTATGGGTTGCATAGTTGATATGCATTTGGAGGTATGAAGAGCTTAGGAGCTAATGCGTGCTTAGCAAAGGATATGATTAATCTAGTAGATTAAAGTAGCAAGGTATGTTGAGTTGATGTGTTTATAAATGAATGATGAATTAAAAGTTATGATGCAAATGTGTTTAATAAGATATGCTAGCTTGTTATGTCTTTTACTTACTAAGTGAAAACTTACGGTTTAGATGTTTAATATTTTGTAGGTTCAAGCGAAGAAGGTAATGCACGGATTAAGGCATAGGTATGGAAGTACTTGTCGATATTAGACAAGTAGTTAAGGTAGATGTCGAGCTTGAGTCAAGGTTCAACCCCCAAAGTGTCTTAATGGTTTGTAAATGCTAAGGTCAAGTGTCAAGTGTTTTGGTTGGAGTGTTATATGTAAATGTATGTAAATGGGTCAAAACAAGGATGTAAATGGGTCAAAACGGGGCATTTGGTAAACCCCGTAAAGTATACTTTTTGGGTCATTTAGACCACAAATGGTTATGATAATGATAAGTTTTAATGAATTTTTGAGATTTTCATGTAATATCAAATTCGAGAAGTTAGTTTTTCATAATAAAGTGTACAAGATAAGTTTAGATGTGTGTCCAGGTGCAGGGAGCTGCCCGGCTGGCTTTCCCAGCCGCCCGGCTGTAGGGTTCTATGGCTTTGGGAAATTTGTTTTTGGTGTAAAATTCAAAGCGTAAAGAGTTAGAATGAGTTCTTTATATCGTTGGAAAGCTTATGGAGTCTACTTTATGATAATGAAACCTTCAAGGGTCTAATTGTAATGTATTTTAAAAATTATATTAAGGAAAGACATAAGGTCATTCCCGGTCTTGCGTTTCCGCAAAGTTTTTTTAATTTTGGTTAAATTTTGAGTCTGATAAAGGGCGTTTCAGTCGGTACGAAGATATCTTATTGTAGCATTAAGACTGGCTTGAGCTTGCTTCAAAAATTTGATAATAATCTCTGAAGCTTCATCTTTAGTTCTCAAAAACTTCACCCAAGTAAAACAAGAATAATCATCAACGATGACAAGAATATATCTTTTCTTGTTTATACTTTCTACCTGCATCAGTCCACATAAATCCGTATGCATCATTTGAAGTTTCTCATTTGTACTTGGTTTAGGCTTATGTGGATGTGATTCCTTCTTGCCTTTCCTCATTTGACATGCCGAACACAGATGATCTTTAGTATAGTTCTACTTGGGAAGCCCTTTGACGAGACCTTGTTTAGAAAGCTGATTAATGATACTGAAGTTTAAGTGAGAGAGATGACGATGCCCTAACCAAGATTTTGTCTTTGAAGCTTTGAAGAGTAGAAAAATTAGAGAAGACTTCATCCTATCCACGATTGATATTGTATAAATATTAGAACCACGAGAACCCGATAGTAGATCAACACCTTCCAAGTTTCGTACAAAACAAGTGTGTTTTCTGAAAGCTACTTTGAGATTCGAATCACAAAATTGACCAAAGAAGAATAGATTATGACCAAGTCCTTCAACGTAGTAAACACGTGAAATAAGAACATTCCCTAATTATAGATCTCCATATCCCATTATAGCTGCAAAATGATCGTTGCTGAATCGGACTATTCCGATAAAGATGGAAACAAAATTGATGAGCTTATCATGGTGTCTAGTCATGTGTTTGGAACACTTGGAGTCTAAATACCAAAGAACAATTTCTACAATCTGCACAAAAAGATAGAAGGAAAACATATCTACAAAAGGGTGGATCCTCAACTTTTAATTGGGTTCCGGGTTGTTAGTGAACCTAAGTGACTCCTAGATAGTCGAACTTCCAAGGTGGAAGCTCTTCATCCTAAATAATTCCCTTAAATCTAATATCATGTAAATTAAATGGATTACATTTCGTTGTTAACATGCATTTAGAGAGTGATCCCCGAGCATTGGCATATCTAAGACTTAGTTTAGGACATGGTACAACAACCGGGATTACTATGGTTGTTAGGATATGTCCAGGAGGAACAACTATGGCAGATGTGTCATTAGAAGAAGAAGGGGGCACGGTTTTCCTACTAAGTTAAATGTCCTATAAGTGGGAATCCATTTAAGACCTATAGTTTTAGAGATCCTTCCTGTTAGTTTCCATTCTTTTTTAACCTTTTGTTTTGCAGATTTAGCCACGTTACATTTTTAAATTTTCTTAAGATATTGAGCAACATAAGCATCATGATTTGCAGAAAACAAACATTCATTACAAGATAAGCAAATAGTATCAAAATTCTTTGACAAAGCAACATTCTTAACATTCTTAACATTCGCATTACAAGCTGAAACATGATTGTTCTTATTAGCACTAGACTTAAACTTCCTATGGTGGGCTTCTACTTTATTCTTCATGCTTTTACATGATGATTGTGGGATCCTATCATTCTTTGTAATTCTTCTAGGCTTTGATCCACTAGCATTAGTAGAGCTTACTCTTCCTGTAGAAGGAAACATAGAGTTGTCAGTCTTTTGAGTTTTTTGCTTTACTGCATGCTCTTGTGTGATTGTCTCAATTGTCTGTTTCGTTCTAGATGCATCTACGAAAGGCTTATTGTTCTTTCTATGGCTTGTAGCGGGATCCCACTTTTCATTCTCGCTTTGAGTGAAAGGGCATGAGGCACTAACATACACTAACAGTTCTTGAATTCTCTCATCAAACTTAGAGGCATGATCTATATGTTCATCTAAAGGTTTCAAGGCTCTAGCGTTTTCTAATAATTCATGTAGTGTTGCTACGTGCTCCTTAGTGACTTTCAGATAATCATGATGCACAGCCCTATTATTCTTAAAGTACGCATTGATTGGTTCAGACTTAATCTTAAGCAAACCTGGGGCAAGAACTTTTGTGCATTTTTCAATTATCTTCTTGGTAGTCAAGTATGAAGTGACTGGTTTTGATAAATCATTTTTTCTCAACAACTTTAGGAATAACCTTTGATTTAGGAAATGGAGTTATTGAATAAAGTTTAGTTCTTGAAGTTAAAGGTTTAGAAAGCTTAGTATTCACACTTGTACCATTATGATTCATTTGAGATTCAGAAAACTTTTCTTTTAACTGTGCTCTTAATTTGTTATTTTCATAAATCTGATCATTAATTTTTTGTTGCAATGAGTTAGTTTAAAGTTTGGTTTTTTCCCATGTCTACTTGATTGAATCATACAGCTTGTTATATTATAACTTAATATGGTATCTTTCCTTAACTAAGGAAGAAACCTGAAAAGTTGGTGACAGGTTTTCATCCTCTATTTTCTGAATCCTATAATAAAAAACAAGTGATTCACACTGAGTCTTTTGGCTCTTTTGAGCTAAAAGATGTTTGAACTCATTGATTATGTGTAACTTGTCTTGCAATTTCACTTTTAGATCATTTATCTCAACAGATTGATTATTGATTGTTTTAACCAAAAACTGTTTATTTTTCGTTTCTGGATCATTAAGAATCATTTGTTCTTTGTGATTTTGAAAAGCAATATCAAGAGTAATGTTGTATTCCTCAAGTTTTGCAAAACGTTTTCTTAATTCACTTAATGATTTGTTTGATTCTTGAAGATCTAAAAGCACATTGTCAAGACTTTTACACTTTCCACAATTATCAACTTCATTTAACAAACGCAAGTAAGTGCACATTTTATCACTAGTGATATTTTCTTCTAAGAGTTGGTCGTTGTTGATTAAAAGTTGTTTCTTTTCAATTTCAAAACTTTTCTTTGCCACAGAACATTGATCAACATCGTATTCCATTTGTTCAAAAATATTTTTCATTTCTTTAACCTCTGTAATAAATCCTTTCAAAAAATTTGAAAGTTTCTTTTAGGTTTTCAGAAAATGGTATGACATCTTTTTTAAAGTACCTTTTATATCCGATTGCTCCCAGCTACCAATCTCATGAGGAGACAACGTAGTTCTTCTCTTGATGCATTTATCAAAGTTAGTGAGAAGATCTCGTGCTTTGTTCAAATTCTTTAGAACTTGACTAGTTGATGAGAGTTTTTTAGGAAAAACTTTGGGTTTTGAAACAGTTACAGGAGGACTTGGTATTGAGTGCCAATATTATTGTTCTGCTAACAATTGTGTTTGTGGAACAAAAAACTTATAGAGTTTGTTTAATTTGGAGTAATCAATCAGTTTAGTATTAACAATAGTTTGTTTTCAAGCATTTTTAACCGACTCTCTTCAGCAAGTATCAAAGTTTCCTCAGAATCACATACAGATACAAGATTATGTTTATCAATCAACACATGTCCATTATATAATGCAGGTTGTTTCCGTCGAGCTTAAGAAAGTTACAAAGGATTTTGATAACCAAGTGCTGTCTTATGTGTGTCATCATAAAAATTTTAGGGTTTGGTTAGCATATGCATAGTTTAAGTAGATTGACCAACTTTAAAAACAATGTTTTCAAGTTCCTTTTTTGCTTTTTCCAAATCTACAATTTCATTGATGTTCTTTTCATACCTTTCAGACGACTCTTATTTGAGTGTTTCAAAATTCTTATTTAGAAAAGCAATGTGATTGTTTAAATTCTTCATCTTAGTTTTTTGATAAAAGAACTTGTTTTTCATATTCAAATACTTTTCTATTACGATCAGAAATGGTAGTGTATAATTCATGACTTATATATGCTTCCTTTTCAGAATGAGCATCTTTAACTACATATTCTAAAACTCTGACTCTGTCTTTGTATCGTTCAAGCTCGCTGGTTAATAATTCATTCAAACTTTTTGACTCTTGATTTACCATGTTACATTTTTCTACTTGAGATTTCATTTGTTCAATTACAGAAAACATGATGTGAGGGTTGCAAAGACTTTATAGGAAGTTTTACAATCCCCTAAGCAGTGTACCTAGTCGTTGCAGTGTAGTATAGGCAAGACTTGAGGGTTGTTATCGTTCTCTAGGGGAATAGGTTGGGAAGGCTTGATCACGGTCTAACAGAATTCTAAGGGTTGAGAGAAGATTCTTTTTTGTGTTTTTATATATCTAATGAAAGCATGCAAATCTATGGTTTAAGAGGTTGGTTTGTTTAACTAATAACTAAACTAAATATAATCTAATCTATTAGTGATAACTTTATGATAAACAAATGTATTTACCTAATCATGCATTACTCCTCAGATTGCTTCTCCTAGATCCATTGCCTTGTCACACTTGTGATGATTTGTGTAAGTATTTCCTAGGTCATGAACGGATTACACGAACCCACCGTCTATTTAATATTATGTTAAGGCAATGCACAAGTAAGGTAGTATGAAGACTATGACAAGGCCCATAAGAGTATATTAAATGCATGTGAAATAACTTAAGAAGGATCAACCATATTAGGGGTAAGGTAGTATGAAGACTGTTACCGATGGTATCCTTTCTACACTACTCGTGTTTCCCTAGACATATCAACAACAATACAGACAAAAGCTAGTTTTCTAAAGCCTAACACGCACATTCATCAACAAGAAGCAACATCAAAAGGATCTACAACCTAAGTTTCATGCAATCATAGATAAATACAAAGGAGGGTTTAGCCTCGCATGTTATAAAGAAAGCAAGAAGATAAATCAATCAAACAACACATAGACATATTGAATGATTAATGATGAATAACCTTACTTGATTAAAACATGGATTCAAGGTAGTACAATAGGGTTTTGAGACCCTAAAAACGACCTATAAAGCTGCTAGAATAACTAGAATTCGTCTCCCTAGGTTTATACAAAGTTACACCCTTAAAACCCTGAAAACGGTTTTATATTTATAGAGATATCGAAGTGACGGTGTCGCTTAGAAAGCCTGACGCCGTCACCACGTAGATGATTCATCCTCTTTAAGTCGGCCACGTCCTGACGCCGTCGCGAAATTCTTGACGCCGTCACTAGATACATCACGACGGCGTCGCTTTATGCCTGCGACGCCGTCTCCAGCCACTGTATGCATAAATCTTCAAGAGATTTGGTGTAGGTCTGTAATCTTGTTCGTTTCTTTTCCAGATGAGCCCAAGTTACGTGTATTTCCTTCAAAAGCCATCCAAGTGCTAAAAACCTGAAAACAAATGATTAAGCATGTAATCTAGGCATATTTGCATGATTTTGGGGGTTAAATGACCCCGAAATAGTGTATAAAATAACACCTCATCACAACATCATATCATTCTTTTGTACATGTAGAGGAACATAGTTATCTTCATCGTTTCCAATAGTAAGCATATAATTAGTATAAGATATAACATTGCTGTTACCCATAAGCTCATCATATGACTCATTATTGGATATAATGTTTTCAATATATCCCAACTTTTGTATATTAGAATTAAGCATATCAGAATCATGATAGGTGTCGTAATGAGGTACCTTAGAGATCATGTTAGAATCATAATGTGGTTCAACCATGTCATCATTGAGAGAACCAACAGGTGACAAATTTTCCATGAAGATTATATTTGTTGTAGCTTCATCATCACAGTCTGAATCATATGCATCAATGTGGTCTACTTTGAAATTTGCTGTAGCTTGTAACTGGAGATCCTCACAGTCATCAATTTCTTCCAAACTGTCAACTAAGAAATCCCGTTGCTCGTCATTCAATACAACTCATGATTCTTGTGCTTGAGCAAGTAGCATCTTTTCCTTTAACCATTCAGAATCTTTCACCCTTTTCCTCATAGTATACTGCTTAGCCATATGACCTTCACCATTGCAGTTATAACATCTAATTACCCTTGGTTGATTTGCCCCTATATTTACAACTGTATTAATAACCCATGCTCCTGAAGCTTGATTATTTTTAGCATTGCTGGTATAACCTTGAGACTGTCTTCCTTGAACATTCTGAATCGTAACTTGGCCGTTTTAAATTGTAGCTTGAGTTCTTGGATTAGACGAAGCTCAAAGTTGGTTATTCATAGGAGGAAATTTTGAGCGGTACACCAAACTTAAGAAGATCATAGCTTTGTTGAGACTTTCGATTGGATCATCACTTGAAAGAAAGGTTGGTATAGCAATTCCAGTATCAGGTTGATATGTTGGTGGTTGTTGAACAACTATAGGTGCATAACTCTGAAGTGGAGGTGACTGAATAAGTTGTTGGGTTATTAGAGTGCTTGATTGGTAGTGTTGATATGGTTGATAAACTTTAGTTGGTTGAGCATGATATTGTGTTTGAGGACTTCTGTATGAAGGAGGTGGGTTATAGGTTTTTACCAGCAAAGCAAGTGGTTCCGAGAATTGTTGTCGCATTTCTGTAACTTCTAAAGCATCTTTTTCATTGTGTTTGAGGAAAGCATACAACTGATCAAAGGTTACACTGTGAAGATCTCTTGCTTGTTTAGCTGTTGTGACAAACCTACTCCACTCGGTTTGAAGCTGATTCACAAACTTCGTGTTGATTTGCATAGGTGACATGGTCATGGGAATCATTTTCATGTCATTAGTTAACTTTGTATACCTCATATAGTAAGAGTGGATTGATTCTCCAGGCTCAAATGTGAATTTATCAAATTTATTATATAGCATAGACTCACGTTCTTGCTTGGTCATCTCTGTACCTTCCATAAGTTCTTTGACGCGATCCCATATTTCCTTTGCATTTTGATAGTGGTTAATGAGAGTGTAGATGTCAACTGGCAATCCAAGAAGAAATATAATGACAGCTTTGATGTCACTGTCATAACGTAACTTGTCTTGTCCCTCAAGGTCTTCAAGTCTTTGAGGACGAAGGATCTCGGTAATGCCGTCTGTGTCTTTAATAGGGATCTCTGACTTGAATTGATAAGGACCGTTGTCAATTGAGTCTTTTAACATTTCACCATTCTCTTTTCCTCGGATATAGAGAATAATCCGGGTCTTCCAACTATCATATATGCCTTTCTCTAGCATTGGGGGACGGGTTTCAGAACCTGCAGCAATAACGTTTTCAGCTATAGTAGCCATTGTGAATTTGATTGAGTAGTTCTTGTATGGATTGATATTTGTAAGGATCATTTTGACGAGAAGAAGTATTGTTTTTGTGAAAGTTTTGTCGAAAGATTGTATTTTTAACACGAACTGAGTCAAAAGATTGTAACTTTTTTAATTTAGTTTATTTAAAAACCTTAAAGTTTAAACCTTTTTAACTTAGAAACCCTAATTTTAAAACCACTAACTTCTAAAAATCACCTTTTTAATATTAATTACCCACTAAAAAACCCTAACTCCTTTTTATTAAATTAATAATAAAAAACCTTTTTTGAAATTAATTTTAAAAACTAAGGTTTAGTTTTTAGTTTAGACTCGTTCCGGGTTTGGAGGTTTAGTGGAGGATCGGTTGTAGTAGGTTGGGCGATTCTGGAGGTTCGGCTGGGGTGGTTTGGCTAAGGGCTTGTGACCGATCCAGGGGTGGATCGATTGGAGTCTTTTGTCCGGCCCTTGTGGTTCAGTTGGTACATGTTAGGATTTATGTTTTAGTAAGTTAGTACCGACAGCACAAATAGTTAGTACTGTTAGTTATAGTTAGTACCGACAGTACAAAATGTAAGTACTGATCGATTAGTTAGTACTGTTAAAAGAAAATAGTTAGTACCGTTTATGAGATATGTATGAGATTTTCTAGGAAAAGATATGTGTTATCTGTTAGCGATTTGTAAGCCTGTTTGAGGTTATCCTTAGTCTATAAAAGGATTCCTCTTGGCATAGTTAGACATACGACTAAAAGAAATCTCATACAAAATCATATCACAAATAGTTAGTAATCTGTAATTGTTCTAAGCAGATTAATAGAAGTTGTTATTTAGTTATACATTGTTTTTCTTAGTACTTGTGTTAAGATTCCGCATTAACACATAATATTCATAATCAGTGTTTCTATATAGTCAGTTGTATTTATACATCTTGGCTATTATCCTTCATAGGCTTCAAAGATCTATTCGTTTAGGGACTCATAAGTGGTATCAGAGCCTGTGAGAAACTCTAAATAAGCAAAACAATCAAATCAAACTCTCATACTCCAAAAACTAAACATGACCGCATCATCATCACAAGAAGAAATTCCACCACCACCACCACCTCCACCATCATCACAAACACCAACCCAACAAACTCCTGATATCATTCGTGATCTAGAAAAACAAAGAGATAAATTAGAGTTCCATGTCAAGGATTATAAAAGACAAAAAGAGGAATATCAAACGACACAAACGATTTTCAATCAAACACAGCGTAACAAGGAGGAAACATATCTTGATGATATTCTTCAATTACAAGCTAAAATCAAAGATCTTTAAAATGTTGTTTGTAAAATGGGCAAATCAATATAAACACTTCGGTTGCTTACAAATGAACAAAAAGCTTTTCAGGACAACTTACATAAGTCGGGTTTGGGATATAATGGTCCATATGTTCTTTCACAATCTTATGCTAAAATTCCTAATTTGTATCGTGCTTATGAACTTTGTGATAAAAATAAACAACTGCATTTGTTTGATTCTGAGGAAACTCTCGAGGATGCTGAAAAGAGTCAATTAAAAATGAACGAGCTTCAAAAAGATGAAAAAGTTTCAAGATGTTACAGATACTACCCATTGATACGAAAATTTAACCAAACTTTATGACAATTTTTGTTCCTCATAAAAAAGATCTTTCAGTTTGATCAAACATATTTTCCATCACTGTATAGTCTTCTTTTCTAAAATATCTTATGAAGGTATTTTCTTCTAAGACAAAACCAAGCAATGGCATCAATGCCTAGTGCAAATTCCAATGCTCTGGTGGGATTTGAATGAAAGGAAAAATTTCCAAACGTTGTTTTAATTAATTCAAAAGATTGTAAAGAGATGAAAAAGAAATGAATCCAATTGTTCAAAAGTGTTGTAAGTCTATTTTTTAACACTTTCAAATCAATGTTAAAAAGGATGTAAAAGAAATGAGACGATGTTTTTTGTTTCCAGTGGAAAATGAGTCTGATGAAACTGTTTCAAACAAAATGACCTTTAAAAGATCGAACACTTGGAAGCATCCTTACAAAGATAACTAAGAATCTTGTCATAACCTCTGAGTGGAAATAAGGAATAATATTTACATGATGAAATTGGACATGAATTTCAAAAGAGTCAAAAGAATTTCAAATGAGAGTAAAACAGCTTATATTGTTTTGTAATGATGCATTTGAAGTCACACCAGGGATTGTCAAAAAGAATTGTTTTGAATTGGAAAAAGATTTGCAAAATTAAGGCAAAGAAGTATTTCCCTTTGAAATCGCACTTCAACACAATCTCGAAAAATAATTCTTTGAAAACATGCAGAAAGAAAATAAAATTTATGGCATCATTAGCAACCGATAATGCTCATTTGAAACAGACTTAAAAAGCTTTGTTTTCAATCTGTTCAAAGTCAAAGTTTGTAGAACTAATCAATGTTATGAAGTCGAAAGTAGGACAATTTTGATGAAATTGAAACTAAAAACATTGAGTTGGAATATCGAGTAGCGACATTAATTAAGGAGAATGAACACTTGAAGTTGACTTACAAAAACTTGTTTGATTCAATCAAAAAGTCGCGGGTTCAAACAAAAACTTCAAATGTAACACAAAATGGGCAGAAAATCTGAAGTCTCAATTGTTTGAATTTGCTGAAACAAAGTTCAGTAATATTTTAGAAAAGATTAAATTTTTCAAAAAGTCACCGGGGGAGAAACTACATCTTTTTGAAAACAAAACAAGTGTTTTACAAATAAAGATTGATGAGCTGGAAAAGGTTTTAACTCAACAAACAAAAGATTTTAATGCTGTCAAGTTTGAATTGTCCAACATAACTGCTAAATTTGAGGCGTATTTTGAAAAACTTGAAAAAACATAAGTTGTCCTTGAACGACAATTGGCTTGTAAGGTTGATGATTCTAAAGCTGAAAAGGATCAATTTTTGAAAGAAATTAATCATTTGAGAACTCAATTGGAAAATCTAAAAGGAAAGTCTATGAAAACTAAGTTTGATAAACATTCAATTTTGGGAAAACCACCAGCTGATAAATTGTTGATAAATTCTCAAATTTCAAAATAATGGTTTATTCCCAAAGTTGATATACAAAAGAGTTTGTCAAAACCAGTCACTGCACAGTCTTTGCCTAAAAATGAAAAAGATCAGCTTTTAAAATGAATTGCATATTTGGAATCAAAATTGGCATCACAAGATATTCGTTCTTGTCATGCTTTGAAAGTAAAGTTTGATTCTCTTAATCGGAAAAGGAGGGAAACCAATCTTTCAAAATCTTCAAAACCTAGAGAAAGTGTTTCGAAAAAGGTTCACACGGGTGAATCCTCAAAACCATTTTTAAGAAGTGTTTCTCAGTTTAAAACCTATTCTTTACAAAAAGATAGGAAGTTTTCTAAGAAATCTCAAAGTTTTGAAATATTTTTTCCTCAAAAGGGTTTTAAGGCAAGAGCTTCAAATGCAAAGAATTAATTTTTTGAAGCATCACACTCTTGTTTTACACCGGTAAAACAAGTGTGGAGGCCAATTAAGGAATCTCAAACTTTTGAAACATCTACTTCTCAAAAGAGTTTTAAGACAAGTACTTTAAAAAGAAAGAATCAAGTTTTTGTAACTCCACACTCTCGTTTTACACTGGTAAAACAAGTGTGGAGACCAAAGCAAAGTCATTCGAAATCTTTCACATATTCCAAATCAGAAATGCTTTCAATGCAAAACAAGAATGAATTGGCTTTGAAAACCAAAAACAATGGAAGATTTTCAAACGCTTCAAAAACGAATTTCCAGATTGATACATCAAATGGTAACAATAAATGGAAATTTTCTTCACCAACAAGATTTAAAACTCCACATGAAACATCGAGTTTCAAAAATCAATAGAAAATCAAAAGGAATTTTAAATCTCTGTTGATTCTACGAGAGTTGTTTTTAAATGAAACACCGATTTCAAGCTCTCGTTGGAACTCAACATCTTTACATCGAATTGACACAACTTTAAAATGGGTTTCAAAACTTGGCAAACCCGTTAGCACCGTG
>BQNB010016430.1:0-71649 GCA_026074375.1 Tanacetum coccineum
AAATAAGCTAGAAAAGTAGGGCTGAAATAAGGTGCTCAGCACCAGGGGAAGGTACAACAGCCCTTAGGGGCCTTTTTTGGCTTATCCCAATAAGCTCATAAGAGCTTTTTGGCTAAATCCAAGTACAAACAGAAGAAAAGGGGAGGCAAATAAGCTTGTATTCAAAATTTTGGGGCTTAAGGCTTAGAAAAAGCTGCTGATAAATGGGGCTTAAAAGTGGGTTGATTTCACAAACACATATGCATACACAATTTTGACTTATGCTGCCAAACCAAAGAGACAGAACATGGTTGGTTTAAAGGGCTAGAAACAACAACTACAAGCACACAAACAATGTGCTTAAGCTGCTTATGCAGCTTGAGCACTTAAGCTTATTTTAAGCTTATGAATTTTGACAGAAAATAGAAAGGGTTCTAAAAACTTATTTTTAACAAAAAATTATGATAAAACTTGGCCTAATAAAGCCCACACACTCAGCCAAAGATGGCTGAGTGTGTTTGACCCATGGTTAACCTGTTTTGACCCATTTCACAGTCAAAACCAAACACTCCTTTATTTTATAAAAATCGAATTTCTTAACTGATTTTGGTGAAATAAAGCTAAGAAAAGTGTTCCCAAGTGGGGTTTAACAACTTTGAATCATTCTTACATAAGTTAAAACAGGATTGAACAGCTTAATTCATATTTCAAATTTTTGACAAATACAATATCACAAAAATTCTTAACTTGTATTTAAAACTGAAAGATATACAACAAAATCTTAAAACGAACTGAGTACAATAATTTAAATGCAAACTTAAGCAGAATTTAAACTAAGAAAGGTAAAAAAAAACAAGATATGGGATTCGGCTTGGTCTTGGCTCTTTTATACTAGTCCACAGCCTTGTAGCTCATGGGCTGTGTTTCTTGTGAGTGTACAATGTAATCCAAAGCAATCCTAGCCCTCCTTGTTGTCTTGACTTCATCTCACCATTGAAGTGTGCTTCGGGTTGTGTGAATTGCCAGGGTAGAGGGTTATAGGGTTGGGGATGAGTGGGGAAAGGTGAAGGGTGAGCTGTGGATTGTACTGGAGAGGTGGTATGGCAAGAAAACTATGGGGAAGGGGTAGTTTGGGGTTGGCGGGAAATGGTTTAAGGACAGTTATGGATGGCTGGTTTAAAAGAGATCTTTGGGGAAGAGGCAACAATGCCCCTTCACCTTTCCTTCTCTTTTCAATTCTTATTTCAGCCCTTTTTAGTTATAACAAGTTTGGGTTTTAACACAATTGGCCCCTCTGTTTTTATAACAAAAGAAACAAAGAAAGGTTTAGGTTATGGCAGTTTTGGTCCCTGCTGTTTTAACTTAAAAGAAATAAAGAAAGTTTAAGCTATTTGCAAAACTAGCCCTTGTGTTTTATTTTTCTCTTTTTCTTTTATAAAACAACTTTCAAACTTGGACCTTTTTAGTCCTAAAGTTTAAAAAAGATTAATGGGCTTTTGTTGTGCGTTTAGGGTTTGTATTGGGCTTGTATTGGCCCATTTTTAGTGTGTTTTGGGCCCAATAAGGTACAGGTTTGGTTATTGGGTTTTTTCAAGCCCAATAAGGTTATGAAGTGGGTTTTGTGTGTACAATGGCTGAGATTGGCTGTAACTGGGCTAGGATTGGGCCTTCAAAGTCTTCACAGTCTTTGTCAATTGCACACAAATGGGCTGTTGTAATTGAGTGAGGGCCCATTTGGTTCTTCAACAGATTAATTTACCCCCCCCCTGGTTGGAGCTTTCCCGCCCATCATATGGGTTAAGATTGCATCCAACTGATTCTTCAGTATTGACTCTGACTTTGGCATTTTTGGACTTTGGCCTTGATTTTGCACAGTCTTTTCCATTCCATGCTCAGTTTTGTCATTTTGACTTGGTTTTCTGTCTTTTTGTTGATATCCACTTCCTGCACAATACAAATGCAAAACAAACATATATTTGGCAGTTTTTTGTCTGTTTTTGGTCATTTAAGCTCGTTTTTGAAGGTAAAAGATATGTGTAATTAAGCACTTATCAAATCCCCCAAACTAAGGTATTGTGTGTCCTCACGCAATGTTATGAAGTAAACACGTAAGCCCCGTTTTCACCATTTTCTAAATTTACACTAACTACAACTAATATTTTTGGATTTTCTCGTTTTTAACAAGTTTGACTTTCTTTATTTATTAACTGGGATCATAGAATGAGAAGCGCCCGTAGAGTGATCTACGGATGTCCTTACGGATAATTTCATCGTCCTCGATTTTTCACAAGTTCCAAGCTAAGCAATTAAACAAGATCATTGTCGATATAAGTTTATATGTTAAGCCCTCATACTTACCTCATACTTATGACTTGTGAATTTTCAACTCCCAACATGGATATACGATTGAATGTGTGTACTCATTTTAATTTAACCATAGATCAACTTATTTTCATAGTCATAATTCAAGATGAATCATGACTCAAAGCAACAACTTATTAAGACTTCGTAACTTGATTTCGAGATTTAAACTTTAGAACTTTTTGCAACATATTCGACATTATAATCATAAGTTCTTAAAGCTAGGAATGCGTTGCTTAGTTTGAACCCCTACCTCGTGGTTAACGGAGTAGGATATCACAACCAACGACCGGTGTTCTTAGTTTGAAAACCCACCCCGTTGCTAGCGTAGTGGGAAATCACATCAACACCTTATTCCTAATATGGCTAAGGATTGGTGTCTTAGTTTGAACCCTCACCTAGACCTTTCTTCCAAGTGAGATATCACGACACACCAAATCCCTAGAAGCAAAGACGTCTTAGTTTGAACCCCCACCTCGTTGCTAGCGGAGTGGGATATCACGACACATCTTTTACTTGCTCCATAATATCAACTGCATGCTTCATTGGCAAAATTTCAATATTCATGCATTTTTGCATTCACATTTCATTCATGCTTCTTTGGCATTTATCTTTTAAATCACTACAAAATCTCGCTTTGAAAACTCAAGTTACAAATTTGAAGCTTTTTCTGAAAACATCGATTGACTTAGTTGAATTAAATTGAGTACGTATGATTAGGTGGATTAGAAATTCACGGGAGAGAAAACCACAAGTTACTCGTATAAGTTTTTAGAAGAATCTTGCTTAGCACATAAACTTATATTTAACTCTATCATTTCTCGTTCTTCACATTTTTAAAATTCAAAGCTATAGAATTCGTGAAAGCTTGGCCTAAAGGAACTAGCTAGGGCTCAACACGCCCGATCAAGTCAAAAATTATTCTTATTCTACCCAATACAAATGGCCCGAAACAAGAAATACAATAATTTTTTTAATTTTTTAAGAATTAATGAATTTCAGAAAGGAAAATGCCAGAACCACAAAGAAACTCCCACAAAAGTTTTTACAAAATTTATGTTGAGTGGCATGTTCAAATTCACTTTTTAATTCTCTCTCTTATATGCATCCATTAGTTAAATGACACATCATTTTATGGATATTTTTTTGTAAATCTTTTGTGGTTCTAGCATTCCTCTTTAAGAAATGAGTGTAAACCTATGTAATATAGGTATAAATTATTGGTTTTGAATGATTATTTTAGTTGCAACAAATACCAAAATATTTTTTGCGGGCAATGTTAACTCTTGAAATAGAATAGATCAATAGATGTTATCTTATTTTAACAATAAAAGTTTAATTAATAAGTTAGTTGTAGAACCTTTCAACGAATATTGTGCGATGTGTGCAAATACAAAATTATTTTTACTCACACGTCACTAGAACCTTGTGGACAGTTAACATATGTGACTATGTGAGAATACTATGTTTAAAGCCAAAATTATAGAAAATGCAGACATGAAAAGAATGTTTAACAACTCACATCTAGTATCACAAAATTAGCATGCTTTATGATCTCATACTTGACACGATGTGCAATCCAGTAATGCACTTTCGAAGGATACAATTATTTAATTTTATACTAACAATCATTCAAGATTATCCACCGTAATCACTACACATGTCCTTACATATACCAACTTTTAGTAAATTACAAAATTAGTCCTTAGATTATTTGTTATTATCTAAATATAGGATACATCTCGAGTCATTACTAGTCCTTTACCTCTAAGACTACCGATAACCTTAATCTTTATTCAACCTCTCACTCGACGTGACTTAACATCAACCTCAAATCATCACTTATCTCTTGCACTTGTTTATCACTTAAACTTGTGTTGCCATCACTTACCATTTACCTATAATCTATTTGTAAAGTATCTTTTCATATGCACACAAAAATGTACACACCGTCTCCTTATCTATTTTGAGTAGTAAACTGGCTCACCACTTCCATCAAAAAGTGAGGTCACGCATGAAAAGAGACACGGGGGAGGGGTACGGAAGGTCACACAATAGTAGCCCCTCACACACCTCTCACTCACTCGGCACCGAGTCTAATGGTTCACATGTTATTAACCATGCATAAATCAAGTCAACATTCAAAGTCAACGGTCAGCATTCAAAGTCAACGGTCAACATTTAATAATCAAAACTGGTCATTACAGAAATGGGTTCCGCGATCACTTATGATTGCACGGGGAGCACCAAATCTGGCGAAGAGAGATTTCAGAAATTTACAAACTACTCGGGCATCATTGGTGGGGAGCGCTTTTGCTTCAACCCATTTTGACAAATAGTCGACTGCCACGAGAATATACTTGTTCCCTCGTGAAGACGGGAACGGGCCCATAAAGTCGATGCCCCCACATGTCAAAGATTTCACAAACTTGGATGAGTTTTTTGAGCATCTCACACGTTTGAAGTTTTTCCTGACGTTGGCATGAGTCCACAGTTCTTGACAAACTCGTGGCATCTATATAGATGGGTGGGCCAGAATAAACCGGAGTCAAAGATCTTTTTGGCTGTGAGGTTTGCACCATGATGTCCCCCGGTGGGTCCATTGTGGCAAGCTTCGAGAATGTCGAGAGCTTCCTTGCCGTGCACACATCGCCTGATCACTTGATCCGCACATATTTTAAACAAGAAGGGGTCGTCCCAGAAATAGTGTTTCACGTCTTTGAAGAACTTATTCTTTTGTTGGGTTGACATGCCCTTCACAACGAAAAAAAAATAAAAAAAAAGAAAAAAAAAAAAAAAAAAAAAAAAATACAAAGAAAAAAAAGATAAAGTTGACCCGCTGATAATTTGCAAAGTCGGCAAAGCCACTGGTTCTAGAATCTCCACGAAAGGTCACCATATAACGTCTCAAGAGGAAAACTTTCATTATCTCTTTATGATCATTGACGTTTCATACGGGTTTTTCCAATCTGGACAGATTAATCTGGCTGCGAGGTCTCGGCTCCATTAGTACAATAACTTTGAAGTCAAAATTCTTGGAGAGGATAACCACATCGAGCAATCTTGCCTTGCAGCCTTTTTTGCAAAGAGATACTTAAGGGCGGAATGGTCCGAATGCACTATGCTTTTGTTCATGATGAGGTAAGACCTGAATTTTCCGAAGCATACACTAATGGCGAGTAGTTCTTTTCAGTCGTAGTGTATTTTCGTATTGTGCATCCGATCAAGGTCTTACTAGCATAGTGGATAGGCCGAAAGTGTTTTTCATGACGTTGCCCCAAAACTGCACCTATGGCGAAATCGCTTGCATCGCACATAAGTTCAAATGGAAGGTCCCAGTTTGGAGCAATCAAGATTGGAGCTTCCGTAAGTCTATTTTTCAATGTTTTGGAAAAGCTCGAATGCAGTCATCGAAAAGATGAATGGAGTATTCTTCTCAGGAGATGGGTCATTGGTCGGATATTTTTGAGAAATCCTGAATGACCTGCCGTAAAAACCGGCATGACCGAGCAAACTCCTAATTCCTTGACTGTGGTGGAGATGGTAATTTTGGCTATGACATCGATTTTGGCTTTGTCAACCTCAATCCCTTTCTTAAAATCTTATGGCCGAGGACAATGTCCCTCTTGACCATAAAACGGCTCTTCACCCAGTTAAGACTTAAGTTGGTGTCTTCACACCTTTGAAAGCATGTGGTCTAAAGGGAGAGGCAGTTTTGGAAAGAAATCCCAAGACCGAGAAGTCGTCCATAAAGACTTCCATCGTTCATTCTCAACCATGTCATGAAAGACATGCTAACATACATCGTTGGATACGTGCCTGGAGCATTGTCAAAGCCGAAAGGCAAGCGAACGGTAGGCAAACGTGTCCGTATGGGCAAGTAAAAGTAGTCTTTTTCTTGATCACGGGGGTCAATGGGGAATTTGAAAATATCCAGAGAAACCATCGAGGAAACGTAGTGATTCATCCCCCGCTAATCTCTCAAGCATGTGGTCCCATGAACTGTATGAGGTAAGTGGTCTTATGCGGGTGGTCTTCATTTAACTTACATAGTCAATGCATACCCGCCATCCCGGTTTAAAAAAAAAAAAACCAAAAAAACCCCGGAAGGGTTGGAATCATCTCATTTTCCTCGTTCACGTACCACAGTTATTCCTCCCTTCTTTAGGTACACAATGTACCCAGGGCATAACCCAGGGACTGTGATCGTAGATAGGTAAATCAATCCAGCTTCTAGAAGTTTTCACCTCCCTTTTTAATAACATCGTGATTTTGGATTATACTCTTCTTGATGTTGGCCTGCTGGTGGCATAGACCTCTTCCATAAGAACTTTGTGGGTACAAAATTCCGGTTGATACCCTGAATGTCGGAGAGTTTTCCAAGCGAGAGCTCGCTTGTGGGACTTTAGACACCTTTAACGAGAGCGATTTTTCCTCAACATCCAACTCTTTAGCTATAATGACGGGCAACTTGTTGGCGCCCTCCAAAATGCATACTCGAGATGGGGAGGCAGTTCCTTGAGTTCGAACCTCAGGAGTTCATCAACGGAAGAATTGCTGTATTAGTTTCACATACCTTATAGCTCAGTTCGGAATTTCTGGAGACCAAGTTCCTTGACTTGAGGGTGTAGTGGTGGTTCACTATTCAAATGGCTTCAAATAAGAATGTCCCCCTCAGGATCATAGAATAATGGATTAAATGGCTAGACAATCCGGATCTATCTGCTAGACCAAGGAAAAGAGTCGGCTTCTTCAAGGGAAAGCAGGAAATCACAATCCCAAATGGAGTTAAGGGTATGAGAAGAAGTAGCAACAATTGGATCATAATACGGAGTTGAAATTTCCACTCGCGAGTAGTATCAGTAAAACCAAGAACTTCTTGAGAGTCTTTTCTCTTGTATCTAGCGCTGTGTATTATGAAGTAGCACCCCATGTGGTATTCCGCTGCATTGTTGTATTTTTGGGGGTGTTACAAATACTATTGTTTCCTTGATGGTTTCTCGGGTTACTTTCAAATACCAATCGATCCGAAAGATCAGGAAAAGACCAGATTCACCTGCCCATACGGAACGTTTGCTTACCGCCGCATGCCTTTTGGCTTATGCAATGCAACAGGCACGTTCCAGCGGTGTTGATGGCTATTTTCCATGATATGATTGAAAAGACAATGGAAGTTTTCATGGATGACTTTTCAGTTTTCGGAAATTCTTTTTCTACGTGCCTTTCCAATTTAGAGAAGATGCTTAAACGGTGTGAAGACACTAATTTGGCTCTAAATTAGGAAAAAAGCCATTTTATGGTGAAAGAAGGCATCGTACTTGGACATAAAATTTCAAAGAAAGGAATAGAAGTCGACAAAGCCAAAATAGACATCATTGCTAAATTACCTCACCCAACTACCGTCAAGGGTATTAGGAGTTTCTCGGACGTGCAGGTTTTTACCGTAGATTCATCAAGGACTTTTCAAAAATTTCTCGACCCATGACTCATCTCCTTGAGAAAAATACTCCTTTCATTTTCTCCGAGGAATGCATTAAAGCTTTTCAGACCTTAAAGAAGAAATTAACCGAACCTCCAATTCTGATTGCCCCCGACTGGGACCAGCCCTTTGAGCTTATGTGCGATGCTAGCGACTATGCCATAGGTGCAGTTCTTGGACAACGAATTAAGAAACACTTTAGATCTATACATTATGCAAGCAAAACAATGACCGAGGAGGAATCGAACTACACCACAACAGAAAAGGAAATGTTAGCTGTGGTGTACGATTTCGAAAAATTCCGGTCATACCTCATCATGAATAAAAGCATAGTGTATACGGACCATTCCGCCCTTAAGTACCTATTTACTAAAAAAGATGCCAAAGCAAGATTGCTCCATTGGGTTCTCCTTCTTCAAGAATTTGATTTTAATGTAATTGATACGAAGGGAGCCGAGAACTACGCGACCGATCATCTTTCCCGATTAGAAAACCCGTATGAAAATGTTCTCGATCCAAAGGAAATAAACAAAAAATTTCCTCTCGAGACACTTAATATGGTGACTTCTCGTGGTGACCCAAGTACCCCGTGGTTTGCCGATTATGCAAATTACCACGCGGGGAATTTCATTGTCAAAGGAATGTCAACTCAGCAGAAAAACAAATTTTTCAAAGATGTCAAACACTATTTTTGGGACGACCCTTTTCTATTCAAAACCTGTGCGGATCAAGTGATCTGGCGATGTGTTTGCCCAGCGTATGTGATTCGGGCCAAGAAAAGCTATCGACATCCTCAAAGCTTGCCATTTTAGTGGACCCACAGGGGACTATTACAGGGCCAATTACATGGCAAAAGGTTTTTGATTCAGGATTTATTGGCCCACAATCTATAAAGATGCCTATGAATTAGTCAAAAACTGTGACTCGTGCCAGCGTCAGGGAAAAATTTCACAGCGTGATGAGATGCCACAAAATTCCATCCAAGTGTGTGAAATCTTTGAAATACATACTCATAGCCATTGATTACCTATCCAAATGGGTCGAAGCCAAGGCGCTCCCCACTAACGATGCTAGAGTTGTAGTTAAGTTTTTAAAATCTCTTTTTGCCCGATTCGGTACACCGAGAGCTATTATAAGCGATCGTGGGACCCATTTCTGTAACGATAAATTTTCTAAAGTAATGTCTGAGTATGGGGTCACTCATCGTCTTGCTACCGCTTACCACCCTCAAATGAGTGGTCAAGTCGAGGTGTCGAATCATGGGATAAAACGTATTTTATAAAGGACGGTTGGAGAAAACTGTGCCTCGTGGTTCGATACGCTTGATGACGCTCTATGGGCATTCCGTACCGTTTATAACACACCAATTGGTTGCATCCCTTATAAGCTCGTGTATGGAAAGTCGTGTCATCTACCTTTCGATTTTAGAGCCTTAGATTAGAGCTATATTGGGCT
The DNA here is from genome assembly GCA_026074375.1 of Tanacetum coccineum. Classification (NCBI taxonomy): domain Eukaryota; kingdom Viridiplantae; phylum Streptophyta; class Magnoliopsida; order Asterales; family Asteraceae; genus Tanacetum; species Tanacetum coccineum. The sequence continues at coordinate 9,275 of BQNB010016430.1, forward strand.
TTATAAACATGCTTAATTTCGATCTTAAAACCACAGGGGATCACCAGAAGCTGCAACTTAATGAACTTAATGAGCTTCGTGATCAAGCATACAAGAATTCTTTGATTTATAAGGAGAGGACGAAGAAGCTTCACGACTCAAAAATCAAAAACCGCATATTCAATGTTGGTGATTAAGTCTTGCTTTTCAACTCTCGTCTAAAGATATTCTTGGGGAAGCTTAAAACCCGATGGTCCGGCCCTTTCACTATAACCAAAGTTTTTCCATATGGCACTGCAAAATTATCTCATGCCGACGGATCAAACTTCAAAGTTAATTGCCACCGACTTAAGCATTACTTCGGAGGAGACACACCACCAATGGTTGTCCCGGATCTCCAGAATTTCCCTAAGAACGAATGAATTCAGGGATCAAGTCAAGCTATGTGACTCTGTTACCAAAAACAAAGCGCTTCGTGGGAGGCACCCCATGCTTATCCTTCTATCTTCTTTTTCTTTGTGATGTGAGGAGGCTTGTACTTTTTCGATTCTTGTTGTTGTTTGTACTTGTGATTGTTTGCAGGATTGACCCAAAATTTTCTGAAGACTCTCGTGTTTGATGTTTTGTCCCGGTCCACTAGAGCTTCCTAGCCTTTGCTTGCCATTAGTTTTGGGGAATTGATAACAAATTGTTTACGAATCTATAACAAAATAGTTTTTTTTTTCTTTTGTTTTGAAAATTGACCATGGAAATAGTTTATGAGGGATAGCTAAATAGTTTATTGTGTGACAGTGATACGTTTCACAACATCGTAATGTTTTAGTAAGCGGTTTGCATGGATAATAGAGGGTTAAAATAAAATTAATGAAGTTTTCATAATACCATGGTTTGATAGATAATTGGGTTCATTGTTTCTTCCCACCAAAAGACTACATGTTTTCTTAATACAAAAAAAAATCTCCAATACAAGCTAGTACATAAATCATGAAGCAAGATATCTATGAGTGTCGTCCGAGTTGACTGGTCACGAGCTCCTTGAGTTTCCTAAAGTCCTCTCGGTCCTGACGCTGGGACTCTTGAACCGCAGCCAACTGCTGCTCAATCTTAACACGAGCTTGTTTCTCACGGTTACGAGTCATCTTCTCGATTGCCTCTGTAGTCTTAATCCTAGCACGCAATGAAGCATTTTCTGCCTCAGCAATGTCTGCCCTAAATCTCAGAGCCGTCAGCTCCTCCTGTATGGGCACTCCTAATAAATGCTCTTGTATGGATAGTATACATGAGAATCAATGATAAAAAGATTCCGGAAGAGATATTCCCGGGTCGTATGTCCCAACGAGGCTGCAATTGAAATTTATCCTGGTTTGATGAGAAATTGACTGATGGAGAATATATGATATGAACACTGATATAATTACAACTAAAATTAATTAAATAAAATCTAATTTAATCTACGGGAAACAAAATATAGGAAATAGGGATCTTAAAAACTACGGGAAACAAATTTAGTTATAAGGAAATCCTAAAATTAAATCTAAATTAAATACGGGGAACAGAATAAGGTATCGGGAACCCTAAATACTAAAAATTAAGAAAATAAATGCTAAATTAAATTAAAAATCAAAATTAAATTCTAATTAACTTAACTTGAAAAATAAAGAAAACTAGAACTAAAACGGAGGTCGTTTGAATGCTAAACGAAAAGAAACGGTAAAACGCACCCGGTAAAAACGGGTCTAAAACTGAAATTTAAGAAAAATTAAGCCTACACTAAATTTTATATTTTTCCTAGACACTAAATGACAAAAGAAAATTTTATAAAAAAGAAAAATATTTTTTTATTAATTTTTGGATTTTTTATGAATTTTCTAAGATTAATTAATTAACAAAAATAAACTTTTTCTAAAAATTAACACTAAAATTTTTCTTTTATTTTTCAAAAAAATAAATTAAATAAAGTAAAAATTTAACAATTCAAAAAATAGAAAAAATGCCCAATTTTTACTGTTTATATAAAAAGTTAATTAAACTAAATTAATTTTTAAACCTATTTATATTAATTATAATTAAATAAACTAAATGTGTTACTTAAAAAGGACTAACAGTGAAAAGGGAACAAGGACAAACGGGGTAACAATCTAACTAACCACAGGGACTAACAATGTTAACTAGAAAAGAGAAAGTTACACAATTGGTCCCTGAAGAAGGTCCCCTGAATTTCAATGGGGTCCAACTTGTCTTCTTATTATAAAAAGCTAAAGAATCAAAACTTCTAGAAGGAGCTTATAGGGAATATTTTTCATAATAAGCACATAAGATGAAATCTCAAGATAGCCTAGAAAACCAGGAGCTTAATGGGCTGCAGAACTCAATAAGCTTTTCAGCTTATTTTTCTTTCTTTTTGGTTTTTTAAGCTGCAAAATAAGCTACAATTATGGGGGACAGTTAGTAAGGCTAGGGGAGTCCTAAATAAGCTAAGGTCACTAAGAATAAGCCCTAAAATAAGCTAAAACAGAAACAAGCTATGTAACAATTTTAACAAGAAAACAGAAAAAGGTGGACTTTAAGCTATAAATAACCTACCTTAATAAGCTACTTAAGGGATTTAAGCTGCTAAACCTAAAAGGTATACCTACAACCTATATTAATAAGCCAAAAAATCCTATAGCTTAAGGTTAAATAAGCTAGAAATGGGGGCTTAGTTTTGGTGCTCAGCACCAGGGGAGCCACTGCAGTGGCTTAGGGCTTATTTTGGGCTTATGAAAATAAGCACAAAAGTGCTTCTTACCCAAATCCAAGTGAAAACAGATTTAAAGGACATATAACTGAACTTATTTCCAAAATTTAAGACATTAAGTTGGATTAAAGCCTGCTGGTATTGTGGCTTGAAAATGGCTATTTTCCAAAACACAAATGCATACATACACACTTGGCTTATGCTGCCAAGCCAAAGACAGAACAAAGGGGTCTTCTTTTTAGCTAGTTATGACTAAAATAACACAAGGGGGGTATGCTTAAGCTGTTTAAACAGCTTAAGCTGTTTAGCACACTAAAACTTTATAGATTTTTGACAGAATATCAAGGGTGCTCAAAAATTTATTTTTTTTTACTAAAATTTTTGATTAACCTAGCCTAAATAAGCCCACACACTTAGCCAAAGATGGCTGAGTGTGTTTGACCCATAAGCAACCTGTTTTGACCCATTTCACAGTCAAAACCAAACACTCCTTTATTTTATAAAAAATGTTTTTTTAACTGATTTTAGTGAAAGGAAAGCTTAGAAATGTAATTATAAGTGGGGTTTAATCACTTTAACACACTCTTACATAAGTTTAAACAGAATTAACAGGCTCAAATGATAGTTTGAATTTCAAATTTTTGACAATTGCAATATCACAAACACTTCTTAACTTTTATTGAAATTGAAAGTAATACAACAAAATCTTAAAAAGAACTGAGTACAATAATTTAAATGCAAGCTTAAGTAAAATTTATACTAAGAAAATAAAAAAAAACAAGATATGGTGTTCGGGTTGCTCTTCTTCCTTTTATACTAGTCCACAGCCTTGTAGCTCATGGGCTGTGTTTCTTGTGAGTGTACAATGTAATCCAAAGCAATCCTAGCCCTCCTTGTTGTCTTGACTTCATCTCACCATTGAAGTGTGCTTCGGGTTGAGTGAACTTGCCAGGGAAAGGGTTATAGGGGCAATAGGGTTGTGGGGAAAGGGTAGGGGTGAGCTGTGGAGTGTACTGGAGAGGTGGTTTGGGGCTTAAACTGTGGGGAAGTGGGGTTTTAGGTTTGGCGGGAATGGTTTAAGGTACAGTTATGGTTGCTCTGTTTAAAAGAGATCTTTGGGGAAGAGGCAACCCAAGTCCCTTAACTCTTTCTCTCTTTCTATTTCATTTTAAGCCGAAAACTTAGTTATAAATAGGTTTAGAAATTAACACAATTGGCCCCTCTAGTTTTATAAGAAAAGGGAAACAAAGAAGGTTTTGGTTATGGCAGTTTTGGTCCCTGCTGTTTTAACTTAAAAGAAATAAAGAAAGTTTAAGCTATTTGCAAAACTAGCCCTTGTGTTTTATTTTTCTCTTTTTCTTTTATAAAACAACTTTCAAACTTGGCATTTTTAGCCCCTAAAGTTTTATAAAAAATGATTAATGGGCTTTTGTTGGGCTTGGGTTTGTATTGGGCCCACTGGGTTTGGGTTTGGGCCCAATAAGGTTTAGGAGTGGGTTTTGTGTGTACAATGGCTGAGATTGGCTGTAACTGGGCTAGGATTGGGCCTTCAAAGTCTTCACAGTCTTTGTCAATTGCACACAAATGGGCTGTTGTAATTGATTGAGGGCCCATTTGGTCTTCACAGTCTTCATATTCATCAGAGTATACTATTGGTTTTTTTTTTTTTTTTTCCCGCCCATCAGATGGTAAAGATTGCATTCAATAGTATCTTCAGGTTTCCGGCTCGGTTGTTGACTGCGGATCTTCAGTATTTGGTCTCTGACTTTGGCATGTTGCGGGACTTTTGGCTCCTTGATTTTGCACCAGTCTTTCTCGCCATTCCTATGCTCAGTTTTGTTCATTTTGGCTTAGGTTTTCTGGCCTTTTTGTTATCATACACTTCTGCACAATACAAATGCTCAAAACAACATATACTTTTGGCAGTTGTTTCGTCTGCTTTTGGGTCATTTAGAACGCTCGTTTTAGAGGTAAAAGATATGTGTAATTAAGCACTTATCAAACACTCTAACAAAGTTGTTATTCAGTTAATCATTATTCTTCTTAGTACTTGTGTTAAGATTCCGCATTAACATATTGTATTCAAGTCATTGTTTCTACATAGTCAGTTGTATTTATACATCTAGGCTATTATCCTTTATAGGCTGCAAAGATCCATTCAGATTAAGGAACCACAACAAGCTTGAACCCCGGTCGACACCATGCATTTTCCTAGGATACCCATCTTAACATCGTGGCTATCGATGCCTTAACCTCGAATCCAACAAAATAATCCTCTCACGTCATGTGACATTTGATGAAACCGTTTTTCTGTTCAAATCTATGTCACCTACAAATCCACCATCCTATAACTTCCTTGACACCGAACCATCCCAAGTCACAACTCGTCTTATCACACATTCCTTACCATCCCCTACTACGCAAGTCACACCAACCCAAGTTGTACCAACCGAACCTGAAGTTGTGAACAACAACATACCCTAACAAACACCCATAGCCCAAACTAATACCCTTAATATCCTAAACACTTCAGCCCAACCAAACGACTCTACGGTCCTACCTCACACCTTACAACCCGTAACTCACGACACCACAACGTATGACATCACTCCAGCCCACTCTCACTCGACCCAACACATCGACCCCATCATCCAACCCACTGCCCAACCCACCAGCACCATAATCCAACCTCCATCCACAACTAACTCAAACCCGAAACCACCTCATGCTTACCCCATGGTCACACGTTCACAAGTTGGAACTGTCAAACATAATCCTCGTTATAACTTCCATGTATCACACTTATCTCCTATTCCCCGATCTCACTTACATGCTTTTTATGACTCTAACTGGAAACAAGCTATGATGGATGAATATAATGCTTTGATTAACAATAATACGTGGGTCTCAGTCTCGCGCCCATCTCATGCTAATGTTGTTCGTTCTATGTGGCTTTTTAAACATAAGTTTCATGCAGATGGTTCTCTTAGTCGTTATAAAGCTCGCTTAGTAGCTAATGGCCGTAGTCAAATTAAAGGGATTGACTGTGATGATACATTTAGTCTGGTTGTTAAACCGGCTACTATTCGTATAGTGCTCAGCCTTAAACTATCACATGATTGGCCGATTCATCAGCTGGATGTGAAGAATGCTTTTCTTCATGGTTCCCTATCTGAAAGAGTATACATGCATCAACCACCTGGTTTTACTGACCTGACTAACCCTGATTATGTTTGTCGTCTGCAGCGCTCTTTATATGGTCTTAAACAGGCTCTATGCGTGTGGTTTTAACGCGTTGCTAGTTATGCCACACGAGTCGGATTTTATCACCGCAAATGTGACTCGTCTTTGTTTATTTTTCATCGAGGCTCTGAGACTGTGATGTGTTGTCGTGTAGGGTCAATTATTTGATTAGCAAGTTTTAAATTTATATTTAGCCGACAAACCTAAAACAACACTTTAACGAGCAGTGTAACCCAGTTAAGATGGAGTTTCGCGGTAAGTAGGGTGTCGAACACTAAGAGTGAAACAATAATCCGATATTCTATCAGTATTTTAATTAGTTCTAATTAGTCTATGTTAATTCTAATTACTGGTTAAACCTATGCTATATACGTTGTCTAATGATATGGGGGGTTTTCAGCCTGAGAGACTGGCACAGGTTTGGTGGTGACAAATATCAATTCAATACACAATAAACACAAAAGAAGAAAATCAGAAGATAGGAAAGCGGTACAAGCCAAATGATAGAAAACTGTATTAGCCATATTAAATCCAGTTCAATGTTGGTTTGTTTGTTTTAGTGCAATGATTTACTTATCTCGAAGCGGCATATCATTCTTAAGACTTAGGCGGGACATCATCCTAAGACCTAGACACGATTAATCCTGTCACAATTAACGCATCCGCATAAAGCATCCTTTAGTTTAATTATAATCTATCTTAGGGAATCAAAGCAGTGGTGATCCTGTTAAAACCCTAGCCCATCGGGACTTTACCCACTTATTGCTTGACGGTGTTTTATATACTGGTAGTCCACTATTCGAGTCTTTACCAATTAATTAAGAACATACTTGTTGAAACATATACGGGTCACCTACCGGTCCAACTAAGCTCATAATTAAAAGGTAAAGATAGAACGTTATTTGTGATCCTATTGGTCCAGTAATATAAAACACGATATGGAGAGCTATCCTAGTATCTAGATTACTTTTTAGGTATCACTAGACCCAGTTGAATGATAGGTCGCATACTCAAACACATAAACAAGTATAAGGTGATAAACATAATTAAACAATCAACGATTAATTAAGAAATCGATTTTAAAATAAACCAAGCATTAAACTTTCATTAAGATAGCTAATACCCGAGGGTATTAGCCCACAACCATTGTAATTATACAAGCGTAATCAAACAATTGAAATCGAACGATTAAAAGAGTAAAAATTACACAAAGTCTTCTATGGATTCATGATCAATGCTTGACCTTGGTGGCTGTTCTTCTCTTCTAAAATACGTCTTTAGTGAGTATGGTATAAAGAATATGATGTTGCACACCGAAAACTCGTTTTTGAGTCTTCTTTTTATAGTGTCTGAAAAAGACTCGATACGCTGTATCTAGCTAGGCCAATACGGCGTATAGGCCTGGATTTCTTAGAGTGCACGCTACGTTCTTAATCAATCAGTGATATCATTCCCAATTTATATTTATTACTGCATCTTCAAATATTATCTTCATAGATACGACGTATAGAAGCGGAGTGATACGCCGTATTAGGAATTGGTTAAACGCGCTTTCTTGTGAAGTTAAGGCCCTGATACGCCGAATCTCTTTTGCTGGATATGGCGTATTGGTCAGAAAATCAGCAATCTTCAAATGTCTTTGTTTTAGCTCCAAATTGTGCGCCTTTTAGCATGTCTTCACAAAACACTCATGAATTACTGCATTTATAAATTTTAAAGCAATTAAGTACCAAATCTTGCAATAAGTATATAAAAGTGGGCAAAACAGATGGGATAATGATATTATAAAGTGACGTTATTTGATGTCATCAAATATCTCCCCTCTTGAATCCTACTTGTCCTCAAGTAGACTTTAGAAAAGTTTTGAAAATGTATCCCTACCGAAGTTAAGGATTTTTCCGTTTAAGTATCGTTTTGTTCTAATCACCTATACATAACCAAGCTCCTCACAAAATATGGAAATGAAAACACTCAGATCACTCAACTAATCTAGGGTGCAACATTTAATTGGTACGCCCAATTGCTCGGTCATGATTAGTTTCATATCATAAGCTATCTCCACCTCTAGAGCTAAGAAGGAACAAGTCAAAAGATAAATTGGGTTAAGAAGGCTTAAGGTTGATCATTCAATAGTCTTTCACCATAAGTACCACACCAACAAGGCAGCTGAACCACACATACATGGACGTAACGACGGAATAGACATGTATGATTCGATCACATCCCCGTTCATGTTTAACCAACGGTTAGGATGAAGAACGATATAGGGTAGGGAGCTTCTAACTTTCACAGAAAGTCATCGTCAAACAAGGCAGTTGAGACACGCATACATGGCCGTAACGACGGAATAGATATGCATGGCTCGTACACATCCTCGTTCGAGTAGATCTTAATGTTAGTTTCTAGGAAAGGGAAGTAAATGGGTGTTAAATAAAATTCACAAAACAAATAGATTAAAGCCAACATTGAACCTTTGCTATGATCCCTTTGAAATGAACTTTGATATGACTTTGCTTTGAACCCTTCAGTTTGAGACCCGAGCCACTATTTGTTTCCTAGCCATGAAGGTAACATGGCCGTGTCATTGATGCACCTTTGGCATGACTCATGTGTGGGTGAGTGATTTCTCACACCGTCCCCCATTTGATATTATATGCGCATTATGAAGATTATTATTTGTTTAAGGGGCGTATGGATGCATCCTAGATTTGTTTTGTATTCGATGGATTATGACATTATGATATATGTATATTTGGTGACTGATGTTTGGGTGCATTCCACGTCTTTCACAATTTTGGAGCTCGCGACTCCATGGTTACTATGATATGATTTGTTTGGGCTTGGTAATTGGACTTGATTTGATTTTCTGATTCATCTTACCTTACACTATGAATTGACTTCTGATTTGTCTTACCTTATATTTGTATTCCTTTGATCATGTCTTGTGATACCTTTGCACCTTGTATCGTATCCTTTGATTTTCCATTATCTTTTTGCATTCGATTATATATATCTGTTCACTGGGCTTTGTAAGCTCAGCCGCACTTTCTTTTCCTGCGGCAGGTATCTAAGCTAGGAGCTGGGGTTGCTTTCGGGATATGAGTGCTGAGTGTGGACTTACCCTAGAGATCTTAGTTTTGATATATGATTTATTACTTTTCGAGACATTCGTTACTATGGTTATTTCGTTTGGATATGTCTGTCCTTCAAGAATTTATGTACCTTAAGTCATGTTGACTTATTTTCCTTTGGTTATTTATTGAGACTTCCGTTGTTTATGCTTGTGTTATGATTATGTATGCATTTGATATCACACCATATTTGTAATACTTCTACCCTTTAGGGTCGGGGCGTTACAATAATAATCTTCTGTAATCTTCCATCATTTGAAGAATTCCTCCTTTATCTTTTAAGTCCTTCATCTTTTATATGTTTTGTCTTATCAACTCAAATATAATTCCCAACACACGTAGCATGTTATTTTGTAAAAAAGAGGACAAGTACGTTCTAATTCTCCACCCCCTTACTTAAATTATACAACGTCCTTGTTGTATAGATAAAACAATTAAATAATAAGGGAAATAGAATTAGAACGGAAAACTCCCTGATGTTTTGCTCGTTATGATTTTCCAAGATGAGTTCTTGAGCAAAAAGTGTATTGACGAGGGCTTCAGAATGCCCAGATAAGTCTAACACATGTCTTTTTCAGATTATTACCATATCATAGTTTCAGCAAGGTCCTGCATAAAAGATTAGAAGACGAGTGCAATTTCTATCTCGCTACAATGCTACAAGAAAACAATTAAACACACAACTGTACAGGGATCAATACGCCATATCCTAAACCCTAGGATAAGCCGTATGGTTCCTGTAAAAACAATTAAATACTGAGTTTTAAAACCTGATAACGTCCAAACATGTCTATATGCCATATCTAGAGGGTTTTGATAAGCCGTATAGAGTGTCTGGGAAGACAGACTCGTGCAACAAACAATTAAAATGCGACAAACAATTAAAATGACCAGGTTGTCTCCCGGGAAGCACTTTTGTTTCAGCTGGTCTTTAAGTTTAACCTTTTTCCTCTCTTACTTACGTATCGAGCTCAACGAATTCGTTATCATCTATGTTAAAACTTTTATCGTGGTATTTCTTTAACCTATGACCGTTGACCTTAAAGCTCAAACCGTCTTTATCGGTGATTTCTACGGCTCTATAAGGGTACATGGTTTTTACTACAAAAGGACTAGTCCATTTTTACTTGAGTTTCCCCGGATGTAACTTTAAGCGAGAGTTAAACAACAAGACTTTATCTTTATTTTTAAAGTCTTTATCACCGCGGAGCTTAGACTCGTGCCACTTCTTAGTTTTTTCCTTGTAGATTCGAGTATTTTCGTATGCTCTGTCTCAAAACTCTATTAATTCGTTAAGTTCCATGAAACGATTTTTTGCGGTTGCCGTAAGATCCATATTGCATTGTTTTAGTGCCCAATATGCTTTATGTTTGATCTCTACTGGTAGATGACAAGCTTTTCCGTAAACCATTCTAAATGGGGTACATCCTAAGTTTATATCCAACCGATCTCTCCATAATACGTTTGATAGCTCCGTTGGTGACTTTGGTTTGACCATTAGTCTGAGGGTGATATGTTGTTGATATTCTATAAGTCACCCCGTATTTTAGCAAAGCTTTTTCAAGTTGAGAGTTACAAAAATGTGTCCCCTTATCACTGATTAAGGCTTTAGGAACCCCGAATATAGCAAACAATCCCTTTAGAAATTTAACCACCACACGAGCATCATTTGTAGGGAGTGCTTGAGCTTCAACCCATTTAGACACGTAATTCACCCCACCTAGAATATATTTGTTACCCCTTGAATCAGGAAACGGCCCCATGAAATCTTGTCCCCAAACATCGAATACCTCACATACTTGAATATTGTTTTGAGGCATCTCGTTTCGTGATGAAATGTTCCCCGATTTCTGACATGCGTCGCACTTCATTACATAATCCTTAGCATCTCTAAAGACATTGGGCCAATAGAATCCTGCTTCGTAAACTTTTCTTCATGTAACCGAAGCACTATGATGTCCCCCAGTTGGACCAGAATGGCAGTGTGCCAAAATTTCGAGGATTTCATTCCCAGCGATGCATCTTCTCATGACATTGTCCGGACATAATCTAAATGCGTATGGTTCGTCCCAGAAATAGTTCTTCACTTGAGAGAAGAACCGTTTTTTTCTTTATGGTGTCCATTTTGGAGGTACCACTTTTCCGACAATGTAGTTGACATAGTCTGCATACCATGGCTCTTTGTCATTAAGCTTGATTTTTAATATCATCAAATGCTCGTCGGGAAATTTATCGGCGATCTCTTCTTTGGCTAATTCTCCCATATTTGGATTCTCGAGTCTTGACAGGTGATCAGCAGCCAAGTTTTTGGCCCCCTTTTTATCTTTTATCTCGATATTGAACCCTTGTAGAAGCAGAACCCATCTAATAAGCCTTGGTTTTGCATCCTGTTTACTGAACAAATACTTCAAAGCAAAATGATCAGTGTAGACTACAGTTTTTGATAAAATAAGATAGGGGAAAAATTTATCAAAAGAGAAAACAACTGCAAGAAGTTCTTTTTCAGTGGTGGTATAATGTGCTTGGGCATCGTTTAAGGTTTTGCTAGCATAATAGATAGGTTTAAACCTCCCCTCTATCCTTTGTCCTAAAACTGCCCCTACCGCAAAATCACTGGCGTCGCACATGAATTCAAATGGCACACTCCAATCGGGAGATATTATGATGGGCGCGGTGGTTAATTTTTCTTTTAGTTTATTAAATGCTTTTTTACAATCTTCGGAAAAGTCAAACTTAGCGTCTTTCATTAAAAGCTGGGTCATTGGTTTAGAAATCATGGAAAAGTCTTTTATGAATCTGCGATAAAACCCAGCGTGCTCGAAAAAACTTCTAACGCCCTTCACATTTATGGGATAAGGTAATTTGGCAATTACATCGATTTTAGATTTGTCAACCTTGATTCCTTTCCTAGATATTTTATGTCCCAAAACAATACCTTCCTTCACCATAAAATGGCATTTTTCCCAATTTAGCGCAAGGTTGGTCTTTTCACATCTACTAAACATTTTGTCTAAATTATTAAGGCATTGGTTAAAAGAATTACCAAATACCGAGAAATCATCCATGAAGACCTCCATAAAATCTTCCACCATGTCATAGAATATTGCCGTCATGAATCTTTGAAAAGTCGCTAGAGCGTTGCATAATCCAAACGGCATCCTTCTGTAAGCAAAGGTTCCATAGGGACATGTGAATGTTGTTTTTTCTTGATCTTCTGGTGCGATTAGAATTTGGAAGAAACCTGAAAAACCATTAAGAAAGCAGTAATATTCATTTCCGGATAAACATTCTAGCATTTGATCAATAAAAGGTAAAGGAAAATGATCCTTTCGTGTTGCGTCGTTTAGTTTGCGATAATCAATGCACACATGCCATCCTGTAACTGTGCGAGATGGAATTAGTTCGTTGTTATCGTTTAGGACTACGATCATTCCTCCCTTTTTTGGGACGACGTGAATAGGGCTGACCCATGGACTATCCGAGATGGAGTAAATTAACCCCGAATCAAGTAACTTGACAATTTCATCTTTAACCACATCTTGGACCTTTGGATTTAAACGTCGCTGGGATTGAATGATAGGTTTGAAGCTTTCTTCCATTAAGATCTTGTGCATGCAGAATGACAGATTTATTCCCTTAATGTCGGACATCTTCCATGCTATTGCTCCCTTGTGTTTTTCCAATACCTGCAAAAGTGAAGTTTTTTCTTTTTCTGTTAGTTTAGATGAAATGATTACAGGACAAGATTCATCTCCTTTCAGGTATGCGTATTCTAAATGGGGTGGCAGCTCCTTTAGTTCTTGTTTCTTTTCATTAATTTCGTTGGCACTAGTGGAATAAAGGTCCTCATTATGCGCTCTTTCAGACCCCTGTGTTTCTTGTGTTTTCAGATACGTCGTATCCTCTTATGTAATACGCCGTATTGGTTCTTCAGAATCATCATGACTTTGAGGATTGGATTGAACGATGCATTTTTCCAAGTTATTGGCTAGAAATGAATCCATCTGGTCGTCTCCTAATAATTCATGGGCTTCCAAGTGTATAGTTTCGTCTAAATCGTCAATCTCGTAGCATTTATCGTCCTCCGCGGGAAGTCTTTTTATAGATTGGTCTATATCAAAAGTTACTTCATCGTCTCCCACTCTAAGTGTTATCTTCTTATTGAATACATCTATCATTGCCCTAGCGATTGCAAGAAATGGTCTTCCTAGGATGATTGGAATCCTAGAGTCTTCCCTCATATCCAAGATAACAAAGTCAATAGGAAGGATGAATTTGTCAACTTTGATGAGTATGTTTTTTGCTATTCCTCGCGGATACTGAATGGACCTATCTGCTAGTTCTAAGCTCATTCTCGTAGGTTTGGGTTCTCCTAAACCTAACTTCTCATACATTGTGTAAGGCATTAAGCTTATACTAGCTCCCAAGTCTAATAAAGCATTGTCGATATGCAAATTACCAATGTCGCATGGTATGGTGAAACTTTTTGGGTCTTTTTCTTTAGATGGGAGTTTATTTAACAAGACTACAGAGCATCTTTCATTCATTGTCACGGTGCAAGCTTCCTCTAATCTTGTTTGTTCGATAGTAGACCCTTTAGGAACTTAGCGTATTTTGGCATTTGTGCAAGGGCTTCGGTGAATGGGATGTTTATGTGGAGTTGTTTTAGATTTTTTAAAAATTTCTTTTATTGGGCTTTTTTTTTATTTTCTCATTCTGTGGGGAAAAGGTATTGATGATCGTTGTAGCTTAACAGTTTGATCATGGGTTTTTTTAGGTTCGGTTTTAGCGGGGACTTCATCTGATGTTGTTGGTTCATTGTGATGGGGTATTGGGTGTATATTGGCAACATTTGTGTGGCCAATAGGTTCGGTTGTAGTTTTTCCACCTCTAGTGGTTACTCCTTTGGCCTCACATTTAATTAATTGGGCTTTATTGATTGCTCTTGACAACCCGTATACTTCGAATTTAAGCTCTCCTAGTGAGTTGTTTTGTTCTTTAAAGAGGAGCTCGTTGGTTGTTCTGAATGCCCTGATGAATGCTTCCATTTCCTCGTGTTCCCTTTTTCCTTCTTCAATAAATTTATTCATCATTTCTTCCATTGTTAATTTTCTTTTGGGGAGTGAGAACGGGAATGGGTTGAGCAATGTTCCTGACATGAAAGACATAATTCAAAGTAAAGCTATTCTAACGAGAATTAATTCTATAAAGACAAGCAATTTGTTGTCAATACGCCATATATGGATAAATGAATACGCCGTATGGTCAGCAGAAACTTGATATGTTATATCTGATTAAAGACCTGGATACGTCGTATTCTATTGGGGAATACGTCGTATAATAGACCAGAACTAAGAAAACAATTAAATGCAGGAAAACAAATAATTTAAACACGCAAAACAAATAAATACAAACAAAATTAAATGATTAGATTACACTAAATTAAATTAATTAATGGTTAGAAATACTAATAAGAATAAGGTTTAAATTAATTCACTCCCCGACAGCGGCACCAAACACCTGATGTGCTATCGTGTAGGGTCAATTATTTGATTATCAAGTTTTAAATTTATATTTAGCCGACAAACCTAAAACAACACTTTAACAAACAGTGTACCCGGCCAAGATGGAGTTTCACGGTAAGTAGGGTGTCGAACACTAAGAGTGAAACACTAATCCTATATTCTATCAGTATTTTAATTAGTTCTAATGAGTCTATGTTATTTCTAATTACTGGTTAAACCTATGCTATATACGTTGTCTAATGATATGGGGGGTTTTCAGCCCGAGAGACTGGCACAGGTTTGGTGGTGACAAATATAAATTCAATATACAATAAACACAAAAGAAGAAAATCAGAAGATAAGAAAGTGGTACAAGCCAAATGATAGAAAACTGTATTAGCCATATTAAATCCAGTTTAATGTTGGTTTGTTTATTTTAGTGCAATGATTTACTTATCTCGAAGCGGCATATCATTCTTAAGACTTAGGCGGGAAATCATCCTAAGACCTAGACACGATTAATCCTATCACAATTAACGCATCCGCATATAGCATCCTTTAGTTTAATTATAATCTATCTTAGGGAATCAAGCAGTGGTGATCCTGTCAAAACCATAGCCTATCGGGACTTTACCCACTTATTGCTTGACGGTGTTTTATATACTGGTAGTCCACTATTCGAGTCTTTACCAATTAATTATGAACATACTTGTTGAAACATATACGGGTCACCTACCGATCTAACTAAGCTCATAAATAAAAGGTAAAGATCGAACGTTATTTGTGATCCTATTGGTCTAGTAATATAAAACAAGATATGGAGAGCTATCCCAGTATCTAGATTACTTTTTATGTATCACTAGGCCTAGTTGAATGATAGGTCGCATATTCAAACACATAAACAAGTATAAGGTGATAAACATAATTAAACAATCAACGATTAATTAAGAAATCGATTTTAAAACAAACCAAACATTAAACTTTCATCAAGATGGCTAATATCCGAGGGTATTAGCCCACAACCATTGTAATTATACAAGCATAGTCAAAGAATTAAAATCGAACGATTAAGAGAGTAAAAATTACACGATGTCTTCTATGGATTCGTGATCGATGCTTGACCTTGGTGGTTGTTCTTCTCTTCTAAAATTTGTCTTTTAGTGAGTATGGTATAAAGAATATGATATTGCACACTGAAAACTCGTTTTTGAGTCTTCTATTTATAGCGTCTGAAAAAGACTCGATACGCTGTATCTGGCTAGGCCAATACAACATATAGGGTTGGATTCTTTGGAGTGCGCACTACGTTCTCAATCAATCAGTGATATCATTCCCAATTTATATTTATTACCGTGTCTTTAAATAGTTATCTTGATGGATACGGCGTATGAAAGTAGAGTGATACGCCGTATTGGGAATTTGTCAAACGCGTTTTCTTGTGACGTTCAGGCGCTGATATGCCGTATCTCTTTTGCTGGATACGGCGTATTGGTCAGAAAATCAACAATCTTCAAATGTTTTCGTTTTAGCTCCAAATTATGCGCCTTTTAGCTTATCTTCACAAAACACTCCTGAATTACTGCATTTATAAACTTTAAAGCAATTAAGTATCAAATCTTGCAATAATTACATAAAAGTGGGCAAAACAGATGGGATAAATGATATTATAAATCGTCGTATTAGGGTTGGTAGATCGGATAGAGATTTGC
This sequence comes from Tanacetum coccineum, assembly GCA_026074375.1. NCBI lineage: Eukaryota > Viridiplantae > Streptophyta > Magnoliopsida > Asterales > Asteraceae > Tanacetum > Tanacetum coccineum. The sequence continues at coordinate 25,578 of BQNB010016430.1, forward strand.
ATCCGGGTCCAATATTAAGGTTGGTAGATCGGATGGAGAAGGGATGATTTATGTTTTGAGTGTGATCGGATGGAGAAGGGAAATCGTCATACGAATGTTATTTTTATTATTATTGTTTTTAATTTTTTTTATCTTTTTTGAATTATATTACATTGAAATATAACCAAACACAGTCACTGAATACATCAATTACAATTACAACACATATAATTACAACACATTCCAACTATTTGAATTATAACTCATTCAAATTACAATTTCTTTGAGGCTAGATGGCATGGGTAACTAAAACTCACCTGACACGTCATCACCACATCAGCTTTCTTTCTCCAACTTTAAAAACTCACTACAACTCACCTTTCAATCATAATAGCAACTCACCTTTCAACTAAAACTCACCTTTAGTCACTATTTTTTTAATTAAATATTTTTATTCATAAACTAAAAACGTAAATATTAACGTAAACGTAAACGTACGAAATTAAAAAAATTATTCATAAATTAAGAACATTACATAGACTTCGAATATTAAAAAATATTAAAAATAAAGCTAAATATAAACATTACGAGAGAAGTGTTCGATCAAATCATGTCGAATGTTTTGATGCGCTTGTGCTGATCTGATCCACCTCATAACCTGTTGCACTTGTTCTTTGTTTCGTAGCATGTCATCCGGATGATGTGCTATCTTCGGGAACCATCTGGGAGATATCGCAACTTTTTTGTATTTTTGAAACATATTATGTAATATGATGCATGTGTACATCATATTAATAATTCTTTTTTTAGCACTCGTGTAGGATTGGCTAGTATGACCCATTTCTTCTTAAGAACACCAAACACTCATTCCACATCTTTCCTTGCCAATTCCTGCTTTTGCTTATACAAAATTTGTTTGTGGTCATCATCAACAGGTTCTGGAATCGTCTTAATGAGTGTCGCCAATTCCCGATATATCCCGTCAACAAGATAGTATCCCCATAGGTAAGTTACGCCGTTAGGCACAAAAGAAATCTCTGGTGCTCATCTGGTTTTAAGATCGTTAAATAAAGGGGATTGATATAAAACGTTGATGTCATTGTTCGACCCAACAACACTAAAGAAAGCATGCCATATCCATAAGTCATGTGACGCAACAGCTTCTAGCAAAATAAATGGATTCGAACCATGATCACGTCTAACATATTTCCCTCTAAAGTCGTACGGACAACCAAACCACTCCTAATCCATACAATCAAGGCTTTCTAACATCCTCGGAAACCCGTGCTTTTCTCGTAGTGCCAATAAAGTTTTTCAGTATCAGTCACCGTAGGTTTCCTCAAATACTCAGGCCCATAAATATCCATAACAGCTTGACAAAAATGATCAAGAGTTGTACGTGACGTTCTCTCACTTATTTGCATATATTCAAAAAAGCAGCAATAACGCCGTATGCCAATTGACGAATTGCAGAGGTGCACTTTATCAACGCGGAAATTCCTTCTCTACCAGTACAATCAATATTATTGCCACAGAATGCATCGTGATTAGTTACCTCATTAACTATCCAGTTGAAAAGTGGGCGAGCCATTCGGAACGTAATCCGAAATCTAGTTGCATCGTACATCGGGTCCTTACTAAAAAGACAGCAACTAAATGCTCATGAGCACCAGAATGATCTCGAGTTATATTGTTTCTCGTCAGTTGATTTGCTTGTCGTCTAATCTTAATATACACAATCGCTCGTTTAATAAAAGTCTTCTTATGGCTATTAACTTCTTCTCTTTCTTCTACATCTAGTCCCATAAACGTATACGAATTCATTTTGGTTAAATGAGGAATGTGAGAAGTGTGTATAAAATAGGAGAGTTGTGTATAAAAATGGGTGAAATAGTGGGTATTTATAGGTAAAAAAGGGGGTTTTAAAAAAAGTTTTTTTTAAATGCAACGGATACAAAACATAAGCCCACCATTTTGAAACTCACCGAGGTGAGTGGCTCACCTTGTTTTGCACAAGTTGCACGCCAGTTATGGTGGGTGGGATAGAAGTCACTGTGGTGAGTTTCAAACTTTCGGTAACTTTCGTTTCATACCATCTAGCCTGACAGATTACAATTCTTTTCAATACATACTGCGAACCAAACGCCATGATTTACACATGAGGATGGTAAAAGAATATTCGGAAGTGGTCTGGCGATTAACACGTACAAGCCATATGAGTAAAAGAAGTTTACCTTCCTTGTGAACATATTGTGACAACCGTGATTTGACCAGGTTAGTTTATACATTTAGAAATGGCTAAGTGTCTATTTTGTATGTTTCTTGTGTGCTACGTGTTCATTATGTAGGTTGAAGTGGTTTTCGTATATGCATGATGTCATTTTAGAGGTAAATGATTATCTTATTTTGTATGCATATGAGTTTGGTGTTAAGTATTCCATTTGTTCACGTGTGGTGATAATGGAAATGAAAGACGTGTTGCATGCATTGCTACATCAATTCTTGGTGATTAAGTGTTAAGCGTTATGGGAAATGTGGCATGTTAGAAATTAAATAGGTGAGTGAAATATAGAAGTTTGTAGCAAACTTTCTAAAAATAGAAAGTGGTTGGTGAAATGAAAGTTATATTTAGAAAGTTTAGTAAGTAGCGTTTAAGTAAAAAGGTTTAATCAAATTAGCTTAGATTTTTATAAAAACTTAAGGTAATAAAGTAAATTAGTTAATTAATAAATTAATAAAAAATAATAAAAAAATATATTTATTAAGGGGGGACGGTTTTAGTTTAAAAGAAAAAAAAGGTATTTTTTTACTAAACTAGATTGTGTTGGACTAGGACTTGTTAGGATATAGATTTAAAACCCAAACTTGACCTATTCTTTTATCCCCTCTTCTTGTTTCCGTACGATCTCAACCCCCCAAAACCCTAAGGAGTCGATTTTCATTGCTAGATCCAAGAGTCAATCAAGAGTGTTGTTTAGGTGCTAATCATCAAGGTAAGTGTGTTCATCCTAGTTTAATCAATGCGAGCATGTAACACTTATAATGGTGGATTCTAGGGTTACATAAAATACAGAATATTATTGGTGTTTAATGATCCTAGAATGATTAGGTATATATTAGATGCGTGTTCATGCATGTGGTATGATTAGGGTTGTTAATTTATGAATTAGGGTGAGCAGAATTTAGGGCTGTGTTTACAAGTGAATATCTCTATGATGGTAATAGGTTTTTGAGTGTTTCTGGACTCTAAACAGTATCTCATTGAATGTACTTTCCAAAAAGTCCATCCTTGAATGATTTTGAGTTCAAGAAGTTGGTCAATTTGTCTAAACAAGAAAACTTGTCAAAACAGTAAATACAGGTAAGATTTAGGTCATGTTTAGGAGGGTAAAACCTATACTTAAAAAGGGAATTAAGCTTAGACCTTCTACAGTAGTTAAGTTCCATACGTCTATTGCTAATCCTGTGAAAATTAGCCTCTGAAAGCATGTCTAAGTATGGTAGTTAGAATGATACATTTTGGTGTGCAATCAGATCCGAATTAGGACAGTTTTGAAGTTTGATTTTATTTGAGGTAGTTAAACATGTAAGTAATACTTGGGAATCACAAGGTAGTTAATATACTCATAAATGAACATGGGTGATTTTTGGTATAAATTATGAAGGTCATTAAGTAAGGGTTTTGAGCACGTAAAGAGACACTAAAATTCTGCAATTCTGATTTAATTATAAGTAGCTAGTGTAAAGTGTTAATGAGATGGTTAAGGTTGGGCATGGTGTCGGGGTGACCATGATGTTAAAACTAAACCTTAGACATCCATCATATGTGTGTTACATGGACTAGAACTTTTGGCTTGGTCGTATTTAACCGTGTTTATTTATTTGTATAGTTGCGTGTTGAGATTTGGAAGCTGCGTTTGAGCATTCAGGTGAGTTCCATAGCCCCTCTTTTTCTTATGATGTATTGGGGTGGAAATGATGCAAAGTGTTTGGAAATGTTTTGATTACTGTGATAATGTGTTGTCAAAGATGCATGGACTATACGTAACTATTGTATGTTGTGTGCTACATGTTTTGTGATGTGATATTGAGAATTGCGAACTAAGTCAGGGGGGATCACCTGCGGGTATCCATGGCCTGTTTAGTGGATGGTACTGTGGCCTAGCGAGCAGGAAGGTTACTTTGGGAGTATCCATGGCCTAGGCTAAGGGGGTAACCACAGGGACCTTGGTACGCTATGAGACGTCTTGTGGTCGTTGCAGGGAATTTGTGTGATTGATTAGATTTGCATGTTAGCCTGTATGATAGTTCATTTATTGTCCTGCAATGTTTTCTTAATTATCACAGTAATTTACGGTTGGATTTGATTATCGTGTCTTAAACCTATGACTCTCACCAACTTTATGTTGACGTTTTAAGCATCATTTTCAGGTAATCATCTTGAGGATGTTGAAGTTAGGAAGAGTGGCTAGTAAGACCGTAGGCTTGCAATACGAGTCATTCTCCTAGAGATTTTATTTATGTCATTTGAATTGTTTAATACTTGGATGTTTGTTGATTTGGTGTAGACTTTTGGATTATGTTTCCTTGTTGTATGACTTTTCTATCGTAACGCAAGACTCCTTTATATTGTGTTAGATATTGTCATGACACATTGTGTATCATTTATTTATCTATTCCATTTAGTTCCCTCTATTGTTGACACCATTGTGTTGTGATGATATCCATGATGTTACGCCTTATGTTTTCGCCTAGGCAGGGTGTGACAGATTGGTATCAGAGCCAATGGTTATAGAGAAGTAGGTGGTTGAGCCTAGACTATAACCTAGGGGTCCTTCATGTAGATGCATTTAGGGCTTATGTGTTTAATGCTATAACTGTTATGCTTCCCCTGTATTTTTGCATAGCTTATATATCTCGTATTTTGCTAAGTTGTCATTTTAGTTACTTTGCCTACCATTATCTGATACGATATGTATTACTTTCTGAGTATTTTAGCTATGTTTTTCCTCCACCCGTAAGAAGTCTCGCTGGGGAACCGTTTTCCCTAATGGATTAAGTGTATGAGGAGCTATTGTGGAACCAATGGGAGATAGAGTAGAGTATGTGATCTGCTTGTTGGATAGTCGTAGTAGGGCTGGACCTGCAGAGTCGGGTGACTCTTGTGAAGGTAAAGTCAAACCCATACGAGGCCCAGTATTGGTTTATTCTGTCTTTTACCTCGTCACGTTGTTATTGATTAATTCTTTTGAATATCTGGTATTTTGGAGGCGCTGCGAGACTTTCATTCCTTTATGTCATTTTTGACTTTATCTTTATATAAGTAAGTAGTTATTTGTTGGAGCATCCTTTATGTGTTATGTGGTAGTGATTTAAGATGTGCAATGTGGTATATGTGCTTATATGTGAGTGATCATTGAGATGTGTAGTCTTGGAAGTAAGTACACGTGTGAAAGGAGGCAATTATAATTATGGCGGCCGACATAATTATAAAGGCATCACACACGTGGACTTGTGACCATGATTGCATTGATTGATGTTTGTTTGTTACTTGGTAGTGTGAGGTGTGGTAATGTTTGCAATCCTGATAAGGATGGTTATATGGTTAGGGAATTATTCTCTTAACCTAATGTGCGGATGTGTTATGGATAGTTGTGTAGATAGTAAGTTTTCCTTCTATCTAACGTTTGCGGATACATATTAGTACTACTATTACTATTATTGAGGTTGTTCGTTTGCTCGATTATTCGTTCGGATTCCTAACTCTAAGTGTAGAATCCCTTCATCGTACTTTGTTGTAAGGAGGTCCTATCTTCCTATTCGACGTCTTGATGTATATTGGTTGTTCGGATCTGCTGCTTTTGGTTATTAGTACATTTCACTGGTTTTCCCGTAAGTTGACTTCTCGTAGGAATATCAGAATTTTTCCTTTTAAGCACTATTTGTTCGTGACAATTTAGTACGGATATTTACTCCCTTGGTTGTATATCTCTTGGTTTTCGTAACCCGTTGGCGACGTGTTAGTATCGATGCTTTTAGGTTTGCTCTGTTGATCGTTATTTCGGATAAGACCTTACGTTTTCTTTTGGATCCGTAACGTCTTGCATAAGTTTCTCTTGTACGAGTTCGTTTGATTTTATTCTGAGTATATGGTTTTTGGTATTTTCTTTCGTTTTCAAACAACAGAATGGTGTTAGAGTCTGTACGGTGTTTTAAAATCCCTTTTGGTATTGCGGTGTCCTTTGTTTGAGTAACATATAGTATAATTGATGTCGAATTATAAAAAAACCCTTTTGAAGAATATCTTGGTGATGTTTGGCGAAAACTGTGTTTAAAATGATTATTGTGAATAAAATGTGTTTAAAATGATCGTTGTGAATAGAACATGTTTAAGTGGCCTATACAATTAAGTTATGAAAATTGTCGTGTGGTTATTAAATTCTAAATTTTATTATGAAAAGTAGGTTTAAAATGATTCATGGTAGTAAGATGCGATACACCATTAGATAACTATCTCTAGATTTTTATGACAACCATGATTAAAATGAATTTTACAAAGATTAGACTTCAGACATTTTTTTAAAATGATTTTTATATTTAAAACGACTTTCTTTATTTTAAATTGATTTTTTTATAAAAACATTATTTAATTGGTTCTTTCGAGTAAAGTCGATTGTTGGTATAAGAATTTTGTCTTTCGTATTTATAAGTTCTGGTGCGTAATGATTTTCGTTATGTGTTTCTTTTGTCGTGGTACGCCTGTTGATTTTTTTTCGTTTGCGTTTTCACTCGGTACATATATGTATCCTTTCTTTCAAAGGATTCTTATGTCATTTGATCCACGTCTATTTGCATATGTGGAATCCCCCATATGTATTCTAGCCGTGATTCGATATTCGTTCGTTATCCTATTCGATAGTTCGTAATCCTTAGAATTTGTTGATACCGTCGGGTCGTGGAAGCTTTGGTGTGATTGTGGGAATGGGCTGATTGTCCAAGAATAAGGTCGTGATAGTATGTCATGAAAAGGTGGTTAGGATATCGTTGGAAGGTGATGAGATACTTCGGGTTCAAGGTGAACGTACTCAAGGAGTCGCGAAAACCTTATTGAACACGAAGGTAGATGAACCAAAAGTGAGTGATACTTCCATCGTACGAGATTTTGTTGATATGTTCTGAAAGACTTGTCGATGACCACCGCAATGACAAGTTGAGTTTCGCATAGATTTAGTTCTTTGAGCGACGCCAATCGCGAAGTCTCTATATCGTCTAACACCCTCGAAAATGCAAGAATTATCTTAACAATTTCAAGAGTTGCAAGACAAAGGTTTCATACGACCTAGTCATTTTCTGTAGGGAGCACCAGTGTCGTTTGTTAAGAAGAGAAGCATGGAGTTCATTTGAAGTTAGTGTTGGAATTACTGAGGAAGGAGAAGTTGTATGCTAAGTTTACTAAGAGTGAGGCAGTGAAGAATTGGGAAGTACCTACGACACCATCCAAGATATGATTATTCTTAGGATTGGCAGGTTACCTACCTACGTTTCATCGTAAACTTTTCTAAGATTGTTAAACCCAGTACTTCCCTAACTGAGAGGAATCAGAAGTATGAGTGGGGCGCAGAACGAGAAGAGGTTTTCTAGACTTTGAAGAATGATTTGTGTGACGCTTCGATAAATCGAATATAGTGGTTGATGCGTTGAGTAGAAAGGGAGAGTGAAACTAAAACGAGTAAGAGAAATGTCCATGACTATCTAGTCAGGTGTTAAGGACAAGATATTGGCTACTTTAAGTGAGATGCCCAAGGTAGAGAACGCGCCAGCAGAAATGATGCGTGACATAGACCAACAAATGGAAAAGAGGGCAGATGATGGTTAGTACTTTATGGATTAAATTGTATAGTGAGTATGAGTATGAAATTTGCTACCATCCAGGTAAGGCAAATGTGGTGACTGATGCGTTAAGTAGGAAGGAATGAGTGAAACCTGGTAGTGTTCGAGCGATGGCTATAACCATTCAGTATGGAGTAAGAGGAATAATACTGGCAGCCCAAAGTGAGGCGTTCAAGCAAGAGAACGTACTCGCAGAAAGACTACATGGTTTAGATAAACAGATGGAAAGGAAAGTAACAAACATTTCTACAATTAAAAGAAATGTTTTATTCAAAATAAATATTTTGAAATTCAAATTTTCGGACCTAAAACTGATAGAAAACTTCCAGAAAATCCCCCTACACAAAAGACAAACTGGGGAGGCCTAGTATAGGGCGGCCCCCTTAAATATACGGGCGGCCCGCTTAATTTTAAGGGGACCTCCTACCTATTTAAGAGGACCGTCCCTAGGTAGATGCTCCCCTAGTTTGTCCTATAAATACTGGACTTTTTCCCACTATTTTCTCACATTTTGCACTCATTCTTTCTGTCTAAAACAGCCCACATATCCTCTCTAAAATCCTTTGAACATTTAATCATAAAGCTTTGTTTCCAAGTGATCCAAGCTCAATTCCTCAAGTGCAAGAGAAGAATACCTCCATCATCAAGTGAAGAAGTATTATACCTTTATGTGTTGTTGCAATCTTATTGCATTCATACTAACCTTGTTATATCCTTTTGTAAATCTTGTAAAAGTCTGATGAGTAGTTGCTAATCCTTGGAGATCTTTGTAAATATCTAATTCGATCATGGCTCTTACGCAAACTAATGCTAGATATTTGTGCGATATCAAGTAAGTGTTGTGTGAAGAAGTCTTGCAAGTTGTGAAGAAAGTCGTGAAGTGGGAAACTGATTCGGACAGTTGTGTTGCTGATAGATTGTTTCTAGCTAAGATTCAGAACTCGACATTGAGCTTCTGGTGTGTCGTAAATCGGTGTAAAACGCACGTTGTGTACGGTTTTCTCCGCCATAAGGGAGCTTGATTGACACAGTGAATCAAAACTCTCTAGAGTGAGGTGCGCGATAGAGTGGATAGGGTGCGAAGATTAGCTTCGTTGCCAGAACCACAATAAATCCTCGTGGTTGCGTAATGATTGTTTCTTACTCTTATCTCTTGGCTTGCATTACTTTTCTCATACATCTCATAATTGGTTTAGATAGGTATATTGGTATATTGTGCAAGTATTGAGTTCATATAAAGTCGAATCTAGAATTTTTACAAACACTTTAAAACCTTAAATTAAAAAGCGGTAAACTATTCACCCCCCCCCCCCTTCTAGTTTTCTACAATTGGTATCAAAGCCACGCTAAACAAGATTTTTAAAATAAATTGTATTTTAAAACTTGAATCGATCTATGGAATCGGAAAAATATTTAGAACAGGTCAACATCTATGACAAAAGCGACCACACTATTTTAAAGTGATAGAGTTTAAGTTTATTGGAAAAAACGATTCGAAACTTCTATGTGAAATAAAAAAAAAAACAAAAATTCCCCATCTTGGCATGTATTACCAATGGTGATATTCCTCCAATTCAAAATAATCTCGAAACTAAAAGGATGAAGTTGTACCTTTAATAAACAGAAATGATGATCTTAAAAAGAACTTCTAAAACATAATGAAGCTAAAATGCGTAATTTATAATGCTTATTGCCACGAAAAGTATACAAAAATTTTTACTATGTGCTAAACAGCAAAAGAAATTTAGGATACTTATGTTAATCACTCATCAAGGTAACATAATCAAGTCAAAAGCTAACCGAAAATAGATCTTCTGTTCAACAATATGAACAATTTTACGAATTCCGAAGAGGAATCAAAGCATAATGCCTTTCTGCAAATTTAACACTACTATTACTAGCTACAAAAGCACTTGATGAAGTCTTTCTGCAACTGAATTGTGTAGAAGTTTTCTTAGGGCATTACATCCAAAATAGCGCGCAAATGTCACGGACGTCTTCAGCATCAAATAATCTAACAATCCCCCCCCCTCCTTTACCTCTTCACGAACTTATTGGAAACTTTGAAAGTCTTTATGAAGTGGTAATCAAACGTAAGAATTTTGAAACGGATCAAAGGCCAAGAAAGAACAAAGTAGATCTATTGCATTAAAGGTGAAAAAAGGCACGTATGTGAGATAAAGAAGATCAAAACTCATATATCGAAAGATGAAGAGTATGCTATGGCCGTAAAAGAATTCAGAGAATCTTTCTCTACAAGCGAAGCAGCCGAGGAAGATTTTGGTAAGACAACCACGAGGCGATAGAAAGGCATTCCAACGAATTAGAAATGATTGGTTATGTAAAAGTGCAAGAAAAATGTTTTTAGATGTGTGATCCAAATCACCTCATTATAATCGATCAAAGCCGCCAAAAAACAACGATCAAAGAGCATTTATTGGAGGCGCATGGAGCGGATAATGACGATGAAACTGAAATAGACTAAAGAAGAATACTTGTCTTGTAGCTCAGTGCCTCGTTGAAAATGCTTAGGCATAAACTTGGAACCCGATGAGTGGATAAAGATAGTGGATGCTCAAAACACAGACCGGTATCGAAAGTTGTTTCCCTCTACAAGCAGACATCAGAGGAAACATAATCATTTAGAAAAACTTGCGCGGTAAAATCATAGGCAAAGGTACGATTTCTCAAGACTCCCGATAATGAAAATTTGAGCACATAGTAACTTAACATATAACTTTTGCTTATTGTAAGGACAAATATTGATAAAGCATGCAAAGCTATTAGCGAACCATAGCAAAATAAATCAAAGAAGGAAAAGGTTATAGTTAAGGGAATTCTAGAACGAGAGAATATATTAAACTGAAACTAGGAAATAAACCGGAAGACAAACTTATGCCTTACAACCTTGGACGAAAACTCACACTATGCATAGGAGATTAGGTCATCGCGAATATGCAATTAAATCAATCATTATCATCTAAAAAATTATTTAGAAACCTACCCAATCTAAAATACGACCCACATTTTATGTTATGCTTGCAAAATTGGAAACAAGCTCATGCAAGTCATAAGCTAAAAATATAGTTTTTCAACAACTACATGCTTAGAACTACTTAAGAGTGGATTATTTTGGCCCCTTCCGCCATACGAAGTTATGGTGGGAATCATTATACCTTAGTAAACGTGATGACAATCTCAATTCACATGGACTAGATTTTTAGCAAAATAAAACTGAAGGCCTTCAAAAATTTGAAATATTATAAGTCAAAATGATCCCAACAACAATTACACATCGTATCCATGTTCTATCATTTAGAACGGACAAGGTCGTGAGGAATTATGATTCTATGAAGTACAATTCGGAAACTAGTTGAACTTTAATAGGATTACTCATAACTTTTCCGCTCCTCGTACTCCACAATCAAATGGGGTAGTAGAAAGAAAAAACCGTGCCTTTACCAAAAATGCAAGTAGACACACCATTGTTAAACGAACCATCCAATTCCTCAAAACAACTCATGGTGTATGCGGTCGATACGCAACCTAACAACACAATAAATCGAGTCTCTTCCATTAGACCGTATTTTTAGAGACAAAAACTATATACTATCAGTTAAACACATGATAAGGAAACCAAACCTTAACCTATTTAGACGACTATTCCGATCTAAAGTCTAAATACTCATTAATACCAAATTTCACAATAAGAACACTTCACACAATTCCTCTCCCAAAGTCGATACGCACAGAGTGTCTTCCCAGGATATTCGCAAAATAGTAAAGCTTACTTTTATAATTAAATGGTTTACAATAATGAAGAAACTGCTGATCTTGAAGAAACTAATCACGATAATGAACAAGAAATCGGTGAAATTTTTAGTATTGAAACAAATTTGTTCGATTATGAAACACCGCTTGCTAAGACAACACACTTAAAGAGTTTGAATTACATACTCAACAACACGCTCCACATTCTCATCTAAAGTCATTAAGGGATTACCAAGACTTTATGACAATGCACAAGCAGATGATTCTTATGAACTCTGACATACTATCGATATGTCTGCCATGGTACAGAAAAACCAGGGACTAAAATTAGAGTAAGACGGAACCAGCTCCATTGTTCTACTCATTATTGCGATCTACACATTTAATTAAAGAGTAGGTCGAGTCCACACCGTAACCTACATTTAAAGCTGGAAAGAAGATGGATATTGTAATGGAGGAAACTTACCCAGGAGCTTACATTGTAGGAAACACGCTCCATTACCAAGATTTAGAATGGTATGATGCTTTGAAGGATAACGAGCTAAAAGATGAAGCTTTAAGAAATAAGGCTATCATGGCAATCGAAATAATCGTGAAGATTAGATGACTCAAAGGAATAATGTGCTGGAGAAAAGAGCCGAGGTCTATGAGAATTGCCTACCATGCTCCAAGACAGGAAAAGATATGATACACGCACCATGGAAATATGGAAAGAATGAGAATTGGTATTGATGATCCATAGACTTGCCGGTTTATCTATATTAGAAGATTCAAGACATATCACAGTACATTCATTCAGATGACGAAAAATAAAAAAAAAAAAAAAAAAAAAAAAGATCAAGAGAGTATATTCGTAAAGAACTAACTAAATAAACGAAAAAACTATTCTTGACAGTGCAAACAAAGATGCATGCCGAGCATACCAAGAAAAACTTTTGCAATGATGGACGAACGGATGGATCGGTATACCAGTAAGACGAGTAGTACTGTTTCGAATAGCCAAAGTCAATGTCTAACTTAAAGACTCGTCCCTACAAACAAAAGTGCTCTTTCCCGAGAAGACAACCTGATTGTTTATTTATTCGAACACTATCTTCACAGACATCAATACGGCGTAATCCACTCCCATACCATATGCTATTGATTTCTGGACGTTATCAGTCCTTTATTTTTATGCACTTTAAAAACATTATTGTCAGTTCTGGCAATACGGCGTATTCATGCACATGATACGGCGTATTCACCAGACTGACTCGTATTTAGTTTGTTTAGTTTAGTTTAAATTAACCGTAGGTACCAAAAATAGGAATGCATATCATTTTTTTTCTTTTATTTGCACAGGACCTCAATGAAAGAAAAGAAAACGAGACTCGTTGAGGTCGACTGCTCTACATTGTACATGTCTGGATGGGGTTGAGTCCTACTCTAAACTTCCTCGCCTATTTTCACACAATGAATTCTTGCTAAATAAACTCAACATGGAGAATCTACAGAGCAAATATCAAGGGAGTTTCTCATTCTAATTATTTTTAAATCCTATTTAATGCTTATTCATCTATATCAACGACACGCTTTCGTATATATTCAAGTGGGGGATAGGGAACATTTAGAATGTTTACCTCTGTCCTCTAATTTTCACACACTAAAATGCTTAAAATATGGCTCTAAATTTAAAAAATTCTAGCACTCGATTTAGTGTCTGAAATATACAGTTACATAACCAGACACCACAACCTAATTCAGATATTATGTGGCGATTTTTAACCTATCCGTTTCCAAATGTTTATCTAAATTCCACAAAATAAAAGTGTGTCGGTGATGTTGTAAACTTTAGAACTTGGCTTGGTATATCTATCCCCCCCCGAAAATCACAGTGATGAGTACCACGATTTAAGATGGCGAGTAAACTTGCGTTTAAATTTGGTAAATTGACTTTATAGTCGATTACACCCAAAAAAAGGACCTATTCATGACTTGTTATAACTAACTACACTGGTTAGATTCAACCCCCGTATCTACCTTTGCGTTTTACACTCTTACTTTAAGAGTAAGATACCCTTGAACAACCCGTAATACAATCCTTTAGTAATTAACACTAACTTGTTTATTGCGTTACACCTTTTTACACCGTAGCCCTACCCATGTTAATTACGTTATAATGTAACATTGCTAGTCTGCTTAATGTCGTAAACGTATAGAGACGATTTCTCGAGTCGACTTTAATTTTGGGCAATTTAGAACAATTTCACATCGTCAAAGTGGGACAATGATATTCAAGTCAAAACATCATGTATTTTTTACCTACCATCACAATTAATGGTACCGTCCAAGAATAAAGAAATTATCAAAGGACACATTACCGGAATTATTATATTGTGAAGAAGAGTAAAACTACTCCGAGTTTCGTATATATAGTTAGATGTATTCGACAAAAAATATCCAAAAATTAGAAAAATCGCAACAAAAAAGAAGGAAAGTTTTGAAGATAATAGTTTCGCAACTACCGAAGGAATCACACGAAGGATCAATTATTCGTTGATACAAATCGACGATGTAGAGTATTGTACAAAGTGGAAGATATCTCTAATTACCTTGTAAAGTATGTAAAGTATGGGATGATTGGGAAGTTGACCGTTACAGGAACACCAACATAGTTGTTGTCTTTTGATCTATGTAAAGACTTTGTATATAATTATGGTCTTTACATGGTAACGGTCCAGGAAAAGTGTCTTAGCAACTTGTATTTACTAGACTAAATCTTATTGTTTGAAATTTTTATTAACAACAATTATTTCCCTTTCCTAATCATATCCATGGGTTTACGCGAATTGAAGGAGTGAGTACAAGCGGACATGTCTATCCGTCGTTTCGGCCAATGTATGCATATTTAAGCTTCCTTGTTGGTTTATCATACTAGTGGTGAAATTAGAAGATCCCTACCCTATCATCACATTCTTTTCTGTAATCGTTGTAGTACACACCTCAAATCTACGGAGATGTATTCGAGCGAGACACACTGCATTCCCTGCGTCGTTACGAGCTATGTACTTATTGTGCTTCACTGCCTGTGGTTGTGGTAATTTTGTGAAAGATTGAGAATGATCAACCGCTAAGCCCTTATCATAACAAACCCATATTTACCTTTATAAACTTGTCACTCTCAGGCTCCTTAGTTAGGCAAGATGTGATATCCTTGCCAAGCTTATGATTGAAATACTCAATCAATCGACCGAGCAATTGAGCGAATTAGTTAACACATGATACCGCATAGATTAGTTTGTGAGTGATTTGAGTGTTTACTACAATCACATCCTATTTTGTGAGGTGTATAGTTGTGTACTTGTAATAGATCAAATAAATTCTTAACGAAAAAATCCTTAGGGATACATTTTTTAAAACTTCTAAACGCTAATTGAGGACAAGTAGGATTCAAGTGGGGGATATTTGATGACATCAAATAACTTCTATGTTATAGCATCATTTATCCCATGTAATTAACCCATTTCGTATAATTATTGCAAAGAATTGTTACTTAATCGTTCATATTTAAGAATTTGCAGTAATTATGAGTACTTGGTGAAAATTAACTAAAAGGCACGCATTCTGAAGCTTAAACGAAGTATTTGAAGATTACTATTCTGAAGACCAATATGCCGTATCCATCAAGGAAGATACGGCGTATTTGTGCCTGCACTCACCAACATAGAAGACCACAAAGTCCAACATACCCATATCCACTAAAGGCAAGACACCACAATTCCACGCTATAGAGAATAACACAATGTTATGGAAGATATCAAACGTGGTCCCTACACCCCAAGAAAACCTAATACAATCGTATCCAAGCCCTTGGATACGCCATATCGAAACCGACTTTAGACCTTATAAATAGAAAACTCAAAAACGAGTTTTAGGTGTGCTAAATCATATTCTTGATACCTAAACCACACAACATCAATCACAAGGATAAAAAGAGCACACGCACAAGAGGTTCTTATCAACGCATTCTAATCCATAGGAGACAACGTTAAATATCTTCACTACTTTTAGTAACCGTTCCAGTATGTTGTATAAAAACACAAATGCGTTAACATCGGTTTATTTTACCCCTCGCTAAGCCCATTACCTCTTGTATAATTCATGAGCGTCATGCGAAGGCGCTAATCACCTTCGATGTATACTAGCCATTATTCTATGAAGATTTTGAAATGTTTAGTTTCTTGTCTATCATATAGCTCGATTGCTATAATTTATCTCTTTGCTTGATCTTGTTTATGATAATTATCAGTGTATACTAGTCTGTCTTTATGTGCTACTTAAATATGCGAACCGATTCATGAACTGGAATCTAGTGATACAGACCAAGTAAGCTAGTGCCGATAGCTCTCTCCTTATGATTAATACATCTAGTACCATCTAGAATCACGTTTAACAACCTAGCCTTTGCCTCTCTAAACGTGAGCTAAGTTGGACCGGTAGGTGACCATTAGGATCAACGAGTACGTTCTAATTAATTGGTAAAGATTGGGTTAGTAGACTACTAGTGTATGAATCATCGTTAAGCAGTAAGTGGGTAAAGTCTCTATGAGCTAGGGTTTAACAAGATCACCATTGCTTTAATCCCTAAGATAGATTATAATACACAAATAAGGATGCTTAATGGCAGCTTTAAATTGTGACTGAATTAATGTGTCTATGTCCTTAGGATGAAGTCCCGCCTAATCTAAGAATGATATACCACCTCGAATAAGTAATCATTACACTGAATAACAAACCAACGTCTAATCGATTAAATGGCTAATACAGTTTTCTATCTCAAGATTGACCCTCTTTTAATCTTCTTGTAATTTGCTATGCGGGGGTTTAAAGTCTGTCCTTGAATTGATTGTAGTCACCAACCAAATTCCCCCCCGTTCCAGTCTCTCAAGTGAAACCCCTTTTACGTAGAATTAGAACTAATATAGGATTAGCATAAGTTTGACATAGATTAGAATTAACCTAGATTAGATAACCAAAATATCTAAAATTGAGAGATTTAACTCGCTTCAAGGTTCGACACCCTAATTACTACGAAACAACCACCCAGGGTACACTCACCGTTAAAGTGTGGTTTTTGTTAAGTCGGCAAAAATATAAATTTAAAAACTTGAATCATAAAAATATACACCACACAACGAACTCATCCCAAAGACGTGTGTAAAATAGGTGTGTCTTTTTATGGTAACGGTCAGAAAAAAGTATCTAGCAACTTGTGCCTATTTTGTTTGGACTTAATCTATTTGTTTTGTGAATTTTTATTTAACAACAATTTATCTTCTCTTCTAATCAATTAACACATGGTTCTCTTCTTATACGTGGATAGAGTGCTGATCGAGCACATCATGATATATTCGTCCGTTACGGCGCATGTAATGCATGAATGCAGCTACCCTTGTAGGTATTATTACTATTGGCGAAAGAGTTAGAACGATCTATACCCTATATCATTCTTCACTTAACCCTTCTGGTTTAAACTCAATGAGGATGTGATCGAACACACATGTCTATTCCATCATTACGGCCATGTATGTGTGCTTAGCAGCCTTGTTGGTGTGATACTCTTGGTGAAAGTTGTAGACATGAAGCACCTTAACCCTATAAATAAAAACCATTTACCTTTTCTGAATAACTTGTTATTCCTTCCTCTAGTGGTAGAGGATGTGAATCCTAGCCAACCTATGATAGAAATACACTCGTACACACTGAGCATTTGAGCGAATTAGTTACATGTTACCACATACATTAGTTCTGAGTGATTTAGGTGCTTTCTATCGTCTATTTTCGTGAGATGTTTGGTTTTGTACCTTACTGAGTAATAGCATCAAATAAATTAGCTTCACCGGAACAATTTCCGTAGGGATACATTTTTGTACAACTTCTAAAGGCACTTGAGACAAGTAGGATTCCAAGTGGGGGGATATTGAATGACATCATATTCCGTTACGTTTAGAGCATCATTTATCCCATGTAAATAACTATCTTGGCGTATAGCATTATTGCAAAGAATAATGATTACTTAATACGTTTATATCATTTGAGAATTGCATGTAATTATGAAGTACTTCGGTGAAGATAAGCAAAAAGGCAGCAGAATTGGAGCTTAAACGAAGACATTTGAAGATTACTGTTACTTGCATCCAATAGAGCCGATATTCATCTCAGGAAGATACGGCGAATCGGTGCCTGGACAACTTCATTAGGACCCATAGGAATGATATCAATACCCCGTATCACAGAAGAAGTCCTAATATCCGTATTTACGTTATGGTATTAAAATATTCTAAAATGATCAAGCGTGGTCCCTATTCAAAGAAATCCCTAATCTACTCGTTCTTCCTATATTTGCTCGAGTACGGCGTATTGAATAGTTTTCATACTCTATAATACAAAACACTAAACTACAGTTGTAGACATGCTTTTAACCACCAAGTCCGATTTTTAGAAGATCAATGAAGCCATGAAGGACCTGTAAAGTGGTCTAATCGATAGGAAAACCCTGGTAATCTCTACACTCCACTATACGCGTTTGGTTAGCATTATATTTAATCGTTCATCTATGAATTTCTAGTTTTGTTAAAATGACTATCGGCCTAAGTACCCTTAGTATTAGCCATGTGTACATGAGAATATAATGTTTTTGATTTGTCTTTATATCCGAATTGTTCTTATTCGTTGCATGATTGATTTTATGTATACCTGCCCCCTCATACCTGTTTTAATGTGCTATTTATTGTTTTTACTTAGCATCTCAACGAGGTCTAGTGCTACATAAGTTTAATGCGCTGCAACTTCGGTGTTGTTTGGGCGTAGGCTAAGAGTCCTAGATAGAAACATATAATGCTTATTCATATATCTAGAATAATAGTATCACCAATAGAAAGCTTTGTTTCGATCTATGGTTAAGTGGATAGGTAGACCAAGTCGGTGACTTAGGATTACACATAACGTCCTATTTCCATAGGTAGTTAAGTGGGCGTGGACTACTAGTATATGAATTTCTATTAAGCAGTAAGTTGGTAAAGTCTCCATGAGCTAGGATTCAATATAACCACCAATATAGTTTCCTAGATAGTATAATCAACGGTGTGAGCTTTATGCAGGTTTAGGTTAATTGTGACATGATTAACTAGCGACAAACGTCGAGTCTAGGGAGAAGATCCACCTAACTTTGGAATGATATACCACCAACGAATTAATACAATCATTGCACGAATAGACAATCAAGGCATATTATTAGATTAAACTGGCTAATATGTTTTCCTAAGATTTGACCTCTTTCCTATCTTTTGTTAATCACTTGTGTGCGTTATTTGTCATCACGTAGATAGTTAGAACTAAACTCGTGCCAGTCTCTCAGGCTAAAAACCCCCCTCTTTGCATTAGTTTAGTTTTAATTATATTTAATTAGAATAATTAGCTTAGATTAGTAATAAACCTAAGTAAATAAAATACCAGTAGAATTAAGAGTTAACTTCCACTCTCAGTGATCGATACCCTACTTACCACGAAGCTACATCTGACCGATTACACTGCCCGTTAGAGTGTTGTTTTTAGGTATAGTCGGCATAAAATAAATAATAAATTTGATAATAAATAACAACATACATGACCACACATTAATATCTTATGAAGCATATTATTAACTAGCTAGGGATGAGAACTATAAAATGTTTTTGAATTTCCCAATTAAGAACAATTTATTGTTACTTAAATATTTAGTATTTAGAGAAATGACTCTACTTACAAAAGTAAACGGGGAGTTCTATAATCTAAAGAATCATTCAAGAAATAACATACATACCCTTTTGAATCACTTCTGGATGTCAACTAAGTTTTAGAACATGAATATGTCGAACCAAAGTATAATGTAAGTTTCATTCATAAATTCGCAAGGATGCCTCATCAAAGGAGTGATATTTTAATAGCAATGTTAAGGAATATAAGTTAGAGGGTCATAGCAAACCTGCTAACTAATATGATGAATTATTACATCTTGAATCTGATAAATGTCTTAGAACTATGAATGTAAGATGCAGTCCTTGACTCATAAGGACAAAATTGTATACATATTAATGCCTGACTGATGACAAGAGGTTTTAATCTTACTCAAGAAATTGACTGTGATTAAATCTTTCTTTTCTACACTCATTAATTATATAAATATAACTAATTGTCATACATGTTTTCTTGAATCTGAATCACAGAAAATTAAGGTTCATAACTCTTTCCTTAATGATTACCTTTGCGAGGACAATGCGTAATCAAAAGGGTTATGAGTCTATATTTGGAATATGACAATTAAGTTTATAAATCTTTCCTTTATGATTACCTTTTGCTAGGACAGTGTGTAATCAAAAGGTTACGAGTTCAAAATAATCTTTATAAAGTATACAAGATAAAAGAATCCAAGTGTGGATTAGATTATGCATCTAGGAGCTGAGATCTTTAGTTTAATCACAATACGATTTTGGATTAAATTAAGATAACGCCTGAGTACATCTGACATCAAGTGGGAACACTATGTTTATTTCCTTAAAATTCATATGTTGTGTAACATATTGGAGGTATCATTCCATCGCTAGATATTAATCCTTGAGTTTAGAATGAAACTTCACTTGGGAATTTTAGGAAATAAAACAAAAATGACCTAGAAAAAAAATGTTTAATGAAATAAACATATGCGGTAATTAAGTCCAACACAATGCAATATATCATTGAAGCTAGTCTTAGATGATATATTTCACTAGAAATAATTTAATACATGGATAGAAACCTTGTATTTTTAACTAAGGATTCATCATGTATATATTATATTATGTGTGAGACTGGTTGTTACTTTTGCATGAGTGCAAGATGAGCTAACAACAACAAAATCTAATTGAGAGTGTTTAGATAACTGTTAAAATAAATGTTTACGAATTATATAAGGTATGGTGTTGTATACACTGATGCTAGAGTGTAATCAATCCTAGTTAAGTTGGATTTCATCGTTTATGATAAATCTGCTAACTGGATATGCTCAACTAATAGTATGGTTGCAATACACATTAAAGAATAAGAATACTTTACATTTTAAGAAACTATAAAGATGACTGTCTGAGATAGGTATGTTGTTGACTTCAAATACCCTATAAAAGGTACTATTACCTTGTCCATACTATGACTCTTGCAATAGTATGCACGTGAACAATAAGACACTCATCTTATTATTCAAATCTTTCATAATTATGTGAATTTGAAACAAGTATTCAGAAAGTTTACTCAAATAGCTGCTTGATAAAGGAAGAGTTGAGAATGTGGAAACATGGACTTCAAACTTGCTAATTAGTTTCAAGCATAATCTGTTTTAGTATTTGGGAAAATTAGGATTGTAAATAATTTTTACTTTCTGATGAATGAAGATATGTGGTATTTGTCATTCATACATATAATAATTGTTATCCTATATTTGCATGTTTAATCCTTGAATGATTTTATCATTCTAAATATGTCCATTGTCGGTTAACAATATGGGAATATTGTTATGTAAGGCAAATGTGAGTGTTGGTTATATTCTTTGAATATATGGATTGTTCCCGCCAAACTCATGTGTATTCACAAGGGATGCATATTGGATACCCCACCTTCGAATATTTACTTTGGGATCCTCGTCATGGGTAAATGTCGAAAATGGTTTAAAAGTAATCCTTAGACTTGAGATGCAAGCAAGTTATGTATGTGTGGATATCACTCTGTGAATATAGTCAAACGTTGTCCTGAAACATGGTAGTTATAAAAGCTATTTTTCAGAGTGTATGTGAAGCAGCATCCACAACACTTGTAGTCAACAAAGGATTTGTTCCTCCACTTGATATGTGCAGAATGATACCATGGCACCTCTTCATAATTAATCAGATAATTGTATGGTCGTACCCAAAGGGTAATGCAAGATGATTCTTGATTACATTTGGTATATCTGAATTATTTCTATAACGAGAAACATAATGTTAAACTATATGGAATGAGTTAGGATCCATATCCATGGTTTAACGGTATCTGTAACAAATGGATGATTATAAAGCAAGAAATTTATAACCATTATAAGCTGAGATTGTTCTTGAAACTATTATCATATAATATTCCTAATGTAAACATAATTGTGTGGGTTGCTAGACTTTGCCAATTATAGGTATAAGTGTTAGGTGCTACTCCAACTCCCAAGTGGGAGCTGTTGGATTATGGTAGTTGGCTAGCACGTATACGTTATGAATATGTGAGCCTATTGGGGGCACACACGTAAGACACAAAGAGTACGTTTATTAAATACTTAATATATATATTTATTTATTATTAAGGATTTAATATGCTTTACGTTATTATTTAAATAACCGCGAGTTATCGTTATATTTTATAACTAACTCAACAACTATTTAAATATGAACCGAAGGGATTAAAATTGACAAAACACGAACCTTATAGGGGTCCCTTTGTGACCGACCCTATAAGCTTCTAGAAGGGGGGTTTTGAGATCAATTTTAAAGATAAGGGATAAAAGTTTGTGATAAGAATTATGAGGAGTCCTAGTTTATCTAGAACTAGGGTTTGATGCCTATATAAACTCCCACCTCTAACCCTCATAATTAATTGATACACAACACACACGATATATTTTCATCCCTAAAGTCAAACGACTAAATAATATCCCTTAATATCACAAAAGGTCAGACGACACATTGGAAATACCATAAAGCAAATATGTCATTCTCTCCATATATTTGTTTAATCAATTGGCTGTAAATACACCCAATTGGCTAATAACCCTATACATCCAATATCATGCATACGTTCTATGTGCATGGGTATATATAATAAATTTTTTTTTTGCAATGAGAAATTTGTCCTCTTTCCCATTCAAACGAATAGTATCATACACCTTTTAATGGTTTTCGATTGTGTTTAAGCAAGAACAAAACCACTAGTTTGTTTGGGTTTAGGTTCAAGCAATAAAGCATACACTTGGTGTTTGAAGCTCGTGAAGTTACGACTAGCATTGTTTCGTACTTGTCGAAACGTTTGTGTGAGCAACCGTAGAGGTGGTAATTTAACCACTATGTTTTCAAGATCAAGATCAGGCGTAAGTTTATTGATTTATCATTAAACAAAAGGTTAGTATAATCCTCTGCGTACATGTAGTAAATGGTTTATCTAGTTATAAAATCCCAACAATAACCTCATGTTATGATTATATTTATTCATAATAAAATTAAAATACAATAACCTCAAGTTATTGTATATCTTTTAAAGAACCTCAAGTTCTTTGTGATTCCTTTGGATGAATCACGATAATAACACAACCTCATGTTGTGGTGAAAAAATATTTAGAACCTCAAGTTCTAATATTATTCTTTCTAGAATCAATATCATAACCTCATGCTATGTTAGAGAAAAAGAAAAATAGAACTTAAAGTTCTACTATGATTCTTTAAAAAAAAGTATGAACCTCAAGTTCTACTATGATAAATAGAATCAAAATAACGCAACGTTGTGTTATGTTTGAAAAAAATAGTTAGAGCCTCGAGTTCTAATTTGATTCAATTAGTAGAATCAATAAAATAACTTTGTGTTATGTTATAAAAAAGATAAAGCCTCAAGTTTAATTTTGCATTCTTCAAAAGAATCAATTAACATAATTTCATGTTATTATTACGTACATGTTATAGAACCTCAAGTTCTATGGTTATTAAACTAAACATTATTTATGTTGCAATTCATTTATTTGTATTTTTTTTAGTCAACTGACTAACATAGTAGTTATTCATTATAAAACCTCAAGTTTTATTACAATGAATTAAATTAAAATATACTAACCTTAAGTTATTGTTATATCTTTTAAAGATCCCCAAGTTCTTTATGATTCCTTTAGATGAAGCACGATAACAGGACCTCATAGTTATTGTTATCACGTACATATATATTTTTATGAACCTCAAGTTCAATAATGATTCCCTCAAGAGAATCCAACAACATAACATCAAGTTATGAATATGATGATTCAAAGAACCTAAACTTCTACTATGATACCCTCAAAGGAATCAATATCATAACCTCAAGTTATGTTACAATTTTATGTTTGAACCTCAAGTTCATATTTTACATTAACTCTTAAAAAAGAATCAAAATAACATAACCTTATGTTATGTTAAGAAAAAGGATAAGAACCTCATGTTCTATCATGATTCTCTCAAAATAAGTAAAATATCATAACCTCAAGTTATGATAATAATATTCTGTTATGATTCTTTCAAGAGAATCAGATAACATAACCTCAGATTATGTTAAAGAAAGAAACAGAATAGTTAAAACCTCAAGTTCTAACATGATTCGATTAATAGAATCAATAACATAACCTAATGTTATGCTAAAAATAAGATTTGGGAGAATCGATAAAAATTGAAAATAAGGCTTCTTGACAAGAGTGCGCCACAATAGCGGTATTCCCCCATCTTCTTTGTCATGATAACCTCAAAAGGGAATACTTAACGATGAAAGATTCGTTAAATTATGATAAAATCTAATGGGTAGATTACCACACAAAAGCAAGTAATTATCCTAAAAGCTCACTATGATTGTATACACCTCAAGTTGCATAAAAAGGCATAAACGAGTTCGGTCTCACAATTTTGGTATTAGATCTGAATTAAAAGAAACATTTTAACGGTGAAAGATCCGTTATATGTATGTTAAAATCTAAAAGAAAGATTTGACCTTCAAAAGCAAGAAATTCTTGTAAATGCGAGCACATTTTTGCAATATTGAGTATTACATCTGAATGATACAAAAGAAAATATGCGATGAGATGGTTAATGCCTCGAATATGCTCATATATCAAGAACGATGCTTTGATATAAAAATTTTTCTTAACAAAGCAATGGGTATTTGAACAAACACGATAAACCCGTTTACTAAATTTTCTCCATTCACTAAACTGAATGTGACAACAATAACGATAATCATGTAGATATCATGATTATGGACGTGGTGTACTTAATTATTGTCGTGTTTATTCAAAGAAACTAGTTGGCAACCTCAAGTTTCAAGATAAAAGATGAAATGATCTTCATTCGGTCATGTGAGTGTGATGTAATGATCAACATAAAGATCTACATTCCCTCAAGTGAATGAGATAAAATTATCAATATAAGATCCCCATTCCCTCATGTGAATGTGATAATGTTATGATAAATGTTTAATGATCATTTATCATGGTAAAAGATATGGTCGAGGTAGTAGGACAATAACAAACCACTAGTAGTGGCAAAATAAAATAAGAAATGAGCAAACAAAAATGCTATTATGCAAAAATGCAATGTGATGTATGCAAAATACAAGTGTGTTAAAGATATTACACACTATATTCATAGATTTAAGAATTTATGCTGGCACACTTGCTCCGTAAAAGAAATATAAAATTGTCATGAGGAACGAAGTTAAATATTAAGGATGCATTATACTCTTTTGTATCTTCCTCGACACGTATTATATAAATATTAGTAAAATCTAATCATAGCCATAACATAAGTTTTTGCGAAATAATTATAATATTTTTGGCATGATCGGTTACGCCATCCCGAGTCATTAATGATGCGAAAACTGTAGAAGAATAAGATTCTTCAATCTAATGTTGTTATCTCTCAAAAGAAGTTGATTATTAATCTATCAACTAGAATGGGGACTCAATTAATCAATTTTCTGGAATGAAAACAAATAGATATATGTAGGCATACATATACATTGTATGAATCATTTAGAGTTTAAAATCGATGCATCGTCTAAATGGTCATCAAACCGCAACCTCAAGTTTGCATGATTAATAGCTCAAACTAAGCCTAACATTCCAGAATAAGTATTTCATCATGAATCTGATGAATTACTTCTAAATTTTTAATTATATTGAGAGAATAACTTTTTGTTGTTGTATGGGGCCATATTATAATATACACAACAACAAAATTAGCATCATGCCAATATGTTATTATAAATCCTTCCTTTTATAAATGGTTTTGGTTATAAACCAAACATATCCTATTTTAGTTTTTTTTTTCAAATTACTCCACCTAAATGCACATAAATGAGATATAGAAGAAGGATAATTCTTTTAAAAGGAGAGAAGTAGCTGTAAATTAAGAATGAATTATCATATTTTATTGATCCTCGAAAGAAATTTTATAAATTTATTATCCAATAGATAATCTAATAGCTATATTTAAACATTGGCCAAAAACGAAATTTCAGCTACTCATGCTCTGATTATACGTTGTCCCTCAAGGACACTATTTTATTATGACATGCCTCAAGCATGGTAGACAAATCGATTCTAAATAAAATCCTTGATGAAAATATAAAGCATGAAAACAAGATGATTGTTCGAGGTATAAAAGACCCCATAATAGTCTCATAAAAAGACACTAGACATTAAGGTTTCAAATAACCTCACAAAGCTAATGAGATCCCAATAAATTCTATCTTGTCTTGAATTATATGGAATCGAAAACAAACGACGTCGATAAATTTGTCTACATATAATATTGCTTGCTATTATGCATGATGAGGATCATAAATTAATAATATCCAAATGTGCGCTCAACGAAATGATTGACCAACATAAAAAGACATAGTATCTTGCAAATAGTAAAAGTATTAGAACGTGAAGTTCATACACGTCAATGTGTAAAATCTATTAGATATACATCGGTTTTTCTGCGAAACCAAAATAAGACCTCTAAAATTAATGCTTTAATACTTGAATGTGAAATAAATAATTCATAAAATAATAAATTGATTATTAAGAGACATATTATCTCAAGGTGGATGTAATCCTATTGATATTTTATGAGATAAGTATTTATTTTCCTTAAAATGAGGTTTCTTAGAGCTCTCATATTCTACGAATGATATGTAATGCCTTAAACATGACTCACAACTTCAACTTCTAGAAACAATTAATAAAGTTCTCAATAATTTTTTTTGAACGGCATTTTATTAAGAGAAACTAGCAAGGAGCTAGACAATTACAAAGACACAAGATGAGGGTTTTTTAACCAATCAACCCAACTAAATGACACTTTACAAAAAAAAAAGTTCTCAATAACTTTTTTTGATCAAATTGAATGAATCCTTATATGGATTAAAATTATTTTGGACGTATATTATATAAATTGCTTTTGCACATGTCTTTAAGAAATGAATGGTCCTCGAGTACCATACATAAATGCAATTGAGATTTTGATGTTAATTCTGCAATTAATATGCGTCATAAGAGTATATTTGCTCTTTTAATATTTGTACACACGTTGTATACTTTCCAACCAATGCATTTGATATTGGGTTGTAAGCTACACATATATTTTGTCATCATTGCAGGACTTATTTTTAATATTAATAATTTGGTGGACTTCATTACAAAGTTTTTGTCAACAAAAATATTTGAGCAACTCGTTCAGAAGATTAGCATTCGATGCTTGAAATATATACATTAAATTGAGAAGGAGCATTATGCGCACTACACTCTTTTCCTTCATCAAGTTTTTATCTCGTTTGGTTTTTCTTAATAAGGTTTTTAATGAGGCAGTATATACCGTATGATAAACGGTGAATATCCAAGGAGGAGTGTTGTAAAATATTTTAATGGGCTTATGTGTATTCACCATTATCTCAACCGGCCTATTAGGATTTACATATATTTATCTTCCTTTTAAATAATTTATACTTGTGATCTCTTGAATAGATATAAGTGAATAAAATTTCTCCTTTCCTCTCATTCTACTCATAATCTCTTATTTTTTATTATAAATATGCACATTGAGCGACAAAAACGAAGTCGTTTTGACTTCGGGCCACTTTGCTACAGTAACGGGCTCCCATTTTGGGCCAGCCTGATTTTGGTTTTTTTTTAATTATTTTGTTTTTGTTATTTTTTTTAAATTTGTATGCACAAAGTAGGAGGAAAAAAAATATTACAAAAGTTCCGATTTATTCAGATAAAAAAAATACCCGCGGAAACATCTTCGATACCTAATAACTTTAAAATAATCGATATGGTCACAAACGTACAACCCATTATATTAAAAAAAACCCATATAGCAAAAAAAAACAACACTTTAAACATGAGGCCCAACACATAAGCCATATAAAAAAAATTATTACTAAAAATATACATATTTGTCGACAAACTAGCCT
The DNA here is from genome assembly GCA_026074375.1 of Tanacetum coccineum. NCBI lineage: Eukaryota > Viridiplantae > Streptophyta > Magnoliopsida > Asterales > Asteraceae > Tanacetum > Tanacetum coccineum. The sequence goes on from BQNB010016430.1 coordinate 53,472, forward strand.
AAAATTCGCATAAAATGTGGCCCAAAATCTGGCCCAAAGTAAAAAAAAAAACTAGCCCAAAATTAGCCTGAAATCTGGCCCAAAGTAAAAAAAATATTACATAATAAAGATCCCTCACTCTTTTAACTATTTTCGTTTTTCTACACTCAAAAAATCCCTGTAATAAAAATTAACAAAAAAAAAGCACGTCAAAAGTTTTTATTGTTCACAACTTTTTTACATTCATCGGCCCAAAAAAAAGATATCGAACCGTCCCAAAAAAAATATTCGGGAAAAAATTAACCCGTCCCAACGCAAAAAAAAAATTCCCGAATCGTACAAAAAAAAGAAATATCCGGGAAAAAATTAGCCAAAAAAATTGGCCCAAAGTAAAAAAAATACAAAACGGACCCTCACCTTTTATATCTATTGTACGTTTTTCTTACACTAAGAAAATTCCTGTTTAAAAAATTTCAACCAAAACCTTTTCCAAAAAAAGAAAAAATTAGCCTGTCCCAACGCAAATTTTTTTTCCCCGAATCATACAAAAAAATAAAATATTAAAAATTAGCCACTCCATAACGCACCGCCAAAAAAAAAACCCTCGAAACGTAAAAAAAAATTATTCGGGAAAAAATTAACCCCGCCGCAATGCGCGGGTTCTTTTGCTTGTTTTTTTACATTTACAGTAATTTAAAGCAATTTTATTGAAGGTTTGTTGGAACTTGGAAGGGTTCACAATAACTTTCGAACAATAGTGATGCATGAATCCCAAATTTTTTGATTAAATGTCTCCACTAAAATGGGGCCATTGTGAATGGAATTATGCTCGAACATATTAACAATAGCACGTGGGGTTCACATGCACCTCCCCCTTATAATCTTTCCAAAAGTTAATAAATCATGTTGGTTTAGTTGTCAACGTGTTATATCGAACCTAATAAAATTTGACACCGCGGGGCTATCAAAAGCCATTGTGGAGTTTTCTCATATGAGAAATGTAACACGTAATCATTTTTCTATACATCTATTATACTTAAAGATTGAGTTTTCTTATTTATTATGAAGGTTTTAAAAAGAATAACCCATGCTTTCACTGTTGTACCAAAAATTTTCCTACATGACAGTTACAACAACAATTTCAGTTTTCATTATTGAATATGAAGTGTCCCTATTCAGTATACAAACCATCAATTACAACATAAAATCCTTTTCATCTTCAACCCTTCCTTATTAGCTACATCTTCACTACCGATTCAAGGATTATCATTTTTCTTTCATCTTTATAGAGTTCTATTACAATGAATTGTTGTTTTGGTACAGGGAAACATAATATTGGCTTTAAAACAATTTTGGATTTCGATTATGGAATCCATCATTTGATTTTATTAAAATCCAAGATATGAGTTTTTAATTTTGTGATTTTATTTGATGAATTAAAGTGTTTATATTTATGCAGACTAAGTGTTTGTTTTTATGCCTTAGAATAGGTTAAGTGTTTATTTTTAATCTTATAATATTTGTATTCATAATTGTAGCTGATATTTGTGTCCCGCCCGATGATTATGTATTTGGAGTATTCCCGTTTTCTTGAAGCGTCTTTGGTTTTGCCAGTTTTAAATGGAGATGAAAGGTATTACTACTGTTACTTCTAATTTGGTTATGAGAGTTTGGATTTGTGTACCCTGTAAGATAATCTATATTAGGTTTGTACTTTAACGGATATGGGAATGTGGATACTGAGGTACCCGAACCTCATTATGTTCGCAACTTTCATTGTTTTCGTTCACCTTTTATTTTATATTCACTTACGCCAATATAATGTTTTTTAGTTTCTGCTATAGGAATATTGTATCGGACACACAGATGGGTCGTCTGTTAAATTAAGTCCAGATAGGCAAATAGTGATCTAATGTCTTGAAGCAACCATAATGCAAAGCGTATCTGAGGTAAGCTTGGTCACTTTAGCTACTTTATAGCTTAAGATCTTTAAGAATGTTGTGTATGATTTCTCTTCGGGTTTGATACTTGATGATCTATGATTTAAAGGTTGATGATAATTAGGGAATCACAAACATATGATAAACTGCACATCTATATTTATAGCCTTATATGAATATAATGATGCAAGTAAAAAGTTTAAATTCCATTTGAACTTTGTAGACTTAGTTGATGATAAGCAACTGAGGGAGTCTAAAGCACATGAAACTACGAACGCTTAATTTTAGGCCTTCACATAAAGTCTAATTTACTATGAATTCTTCTCCTACTACTAAACTGTTTATATTAGTAAACTAAGGGGGTGTTTGGGTGAGTGATCTTAGGTGGTGAAATGGAGTTGAAAAGAGTTTCTTTGGTTGCTAGGATTGGGACTGGAATGTGTGAGTTTAGGTGCTAAAATGGGGGCCGAGATAGGGGCTGAAATGGGTGTGTTTAGGTGCTGAAATAGGGGATGGAAAGGTTGTGTTTGGTTGCTGAGATTAGGGTTGAAATGGGTGGGTTTAGTGCTGTAGTGGTGGCTGAAGTAATGTCTGCCGAAAAGTTAGAAAAAAGTCACAAAAATTGAGTTGTAATGTGGTCAAATAGACTAGCATATGCTTGAGTGTTTTTAACTATCTTAATGGTAGAATTTATAATGTTGAATACTTAATTTTTTAAATATTTAATGTACCTAATTGATTTGCTGTCAGTTGAGTACTTATATGGGTGTTTGGAATAGCGATATATAACCAATTGAACTAACATATGTGTTGGGAATTATGTTTTTCTAATTTAGTACCGTTAGTAATAATAGTTAGTACTGATAGTTATAATTAGTACTGTTAGTTGAAATTAGTTAGTACCGTTTAAGAGATATGTATGAGATATTCTAGGAAAAGATATGTATTATCTTTTACGCGTTTTGTTAGTCTGTTAGGGTTTATCCTTGGTTTATAAAAGGATCCCTCACGGCATAGTTAGAGATATCAGTTCAATATACATCTCATACAATCATATTTCATAGTTAGTAATCTGTAATCACTCAAAGCAGATTAATATAAATCATTATTTAGTTTTTCATTGTTCTTCTTAGTACTTGTGTTAAGATTCCGCATTAGCACATAGTATTCATAGTCAGTGTTTCTATATAGTCAAACTGTATTTATACAAGTTGGCTATCACTCTTAGTAGGCTGCAAAGATCTATTCAGTTAGGGACTCACAAGTGGTATCAGAGCCTGTGAGAAACTCTGAGTAAGAAGAACAAACAAAACCAGTTATACATCTCCATCCTACAAAACTAAACATGTCTGGATCACAAGATGAAATTCCACCACCACCACCACCTCCACCCTCAACATTACAAACACCAACAACACAACAAACTCCTCACACAATTTCGACCATCAAACTTCCTATTCTCAAAAAGGGAGAATACGATATATGGGCCATGAAAATGGAACACTATTTGGCCCATACAGACTATCCAATCTGGGAAGTTATACAAAATGGGAATGGTTATGTATCAATCACCATAGATACACAAGATCAAATCAAGGTTCTGCTTCCAAGGACAGCAGAAGAAATCCTAGCCAGAGAAAGGGAGAGAAAAGCTAGGACCACTTTGCTTATGGCTTTACCAGAAGATCATCTTGCTAAATTCCATAAGATGACTGATGCAAAGGAGATGTGGGATGCCATCAAATCCAGATTTGGTGGAAATGACGAATCAAAGAAGTTGCAGAAGTATATCTTAAAGCAACATTTAGAGTGTAATGATATCATATTTCACAGCCCGGATGATGATTCTTGGATTTAGCTAGTTTCTAGAGAGAGAAACACATGGTGAGATATTTTCTAGAGAGAGAAAGCTCTATGTGTAATATGGAAATGAATAATTGACTAGCTACCTCTTCCAAAGTTGGAAGAGGTATTTATAGTTCTTACAAATACAGGGTATTAGTACCCGGTTCAAAACCGAGATATCATATTTTACTAGCCCGGATGATGATTCTTGGATTTGGCTAGTTTCTAGAGAGAGAAACACATGGTGAGATATTTTCTAGAGAGAGAAAGCTCTATGTGTAATATGGAAATGAATAATTGACTAGCTACCTTTTCCAAAGTTGGAATAGGTATTTATAGTTCTTACAAATACAGGGTATTAGTACCCGGTTCAAAACCGATAATCATACGATTAACTATTAAACTACGAGCTATAATAAACAGTAAAATACACGGGGTGACCGAGTCTTTTTCTAATATCTAACAATCTCCCCCTAAGGGAGGTCACCCCTGAAAATACTAAATTTAATCACTTCAGTCTTTAGCTCATGGACATTTGATTCTTCATTTGATATCTTGTACATTTGGGGTAGTGATCTTTTGATTCATCTTTGACTTGTCTTTTATTGTGATCTTGAGCTTTCTTGAGATCATCACCCAAACATAATCTTACTTTCATTTGTAATGGTTCGCCTCTTGTGCACTTGTGAGTAATAAAGCGATATCAAAGTTTGCGGAAGCTTTGGACACCTTTATGAGATTCTTTATAATTCATATAAGTGTAGGTCGTGTCTGAGCATGATCTGGTTAGTCACTTTGACTTTTTTGGTTTTGATTTTTACTGGGTATCTCACTCTCTTCATCTTTAAATTTATCATGTTAATGAAACAGTTAGCAATATAGAGAAAATTGATTTGAAAAAATACTGTCTATAAGGGTTAATTATGAATTATTATTTTGTATCACTTCGAGATGTTCGTTTCGACAAATATTATGTTTAGTACTTCCATTGTTATAATTTAACGACTCAATCTATTAGTATAGGTCTCTTAGACTAATAATTATATATCAAACAACCATATATTATAAACTACACAATTACCTATATCATCATATAAACTAACAACTGGTATATGGCATCACACATCCCATTAGAGTTTGCTCATCACTACCAACTAATTGTAGCAGAGAACCCTCGCTCCCCTCCCTGCTCGTTTCAGACACCCGCCCCCTGGTCCCCAGAGAATGTCTTTAAGTGTGTTTCTCGGTAGAATACAGCTCAATCGTTACCTAACTCCCCTAGTCTAGCCTTGTGACGTCCGGTGAGGGGCGGCGCTAGCACAAGGGGAGTTGGATTTTCCTAAGCGGCATGGGGGGGTTATATTCGGAGGTTACTCTCAGTGTGGTTTGGCTTGCCCTAAGGGAGGTCACCCCTGAAAATACAAAACTTAATCACTTCAGCCTTTAGCTCGTAGACATTTGATATCTTGTACATTTGGGATAGTGATCTTTAGATAACAATTGAGCTTGTACACTTTGACTTGTTTCTGATTGTGATCTTGAGCTTTCTTGAGATCATCGGCCAAACATAATCTTACATCATCTTGTAATGTATCGCCATTTTGTGCACTTGTGAAGAAATTAATGATATTAAGCTTTGACACCTTTATGAGATCTTTCTTAACTTTATAACAAGTATAGGTCGTGTCTTAGCATTTGGTGATTGACTTGACATTTCTGTTACTGGTAACTCCATTTCCATCTCCATCTTTAAATGATTCTGTAATGAAACAGTTAGCAATAAAGAGAAAATTGATTTGAAACTTCAGTCTTAGTGTTAGATATGAAAATATTTTGTAACACTTTGAGAGTTTTGATTGTTTGTCAAATGTTCAATAACCGTCAATTCATTCCCTGGAACAAGTTTGATTCACGTAGAATCGCACCATCGTTGCTTTCCAGTTGACACAAGGATAATGCGTAGGACTCTTAGGATAGTCTTGTTTCCACAGTGTGTGAAAGACAAGAGAATTGGATATGTGTCCTAACGAAATTAATTGATGATCTCTTGGCTCTAGCTCAATAGTACATTTTGGTTCTAGTAATCGGAGGCTGGAGCTGACTGCCACCTTTTCAATATCAACTAACTCGGAGTGAGAAAGTCAATAGATAACGTGTTTAGTCTCCGTGAGAAATGAAACAGAAATCTTTTGAGAGATTCTGAGTGGCTAGGGAGGGTTGTGCATTGCATCACTGGGTCCATGATGTCGATCTTCAATGTCAGCAATCATCTTAGTGATTCTGGCAGCATATGTATTGACCCGGTTTCTGCCTAAGTGTATGGAGGGCTTCTTTCTTTACACCCTTTATCCTTACAATTCTTTTTAATTCTTCAACCCCTTCAGTGCTTACCGAGACTTCATGACTAGAACCTTGTTGGGTTTATTCCAGTACTAGCTCCATCTCAGTCGGCACTATTCCCTTATTCTCACTTTTTCTCCTTTTTATGTCATACCTAAGGACTTCTACACTAACTAGTGGATTGTCCCTGGGTAGATCCCTCCGGTTATGGCTGGATCATTGGGAATAGTACCTAACCTTACCAACCTTATAACTCCAATAAAGTAAAATGCATGGTCGGTCTTTTGGTACAGTTCTCCTTTCCATAAAACCAATTGAAAATTCAATTAAGGTACTTATGATATAAATATCAAAGCGTTTTGTACCTCGATTGTTTTTACTTTTCAGAAACGCTCCCCCTCAAAATGTGCATCGGTATTCGAAATTGTTTAGCACGTTTGGGCGGAGTATACACACGAGTCTTAATAATCACATTTTTATTATTCACATATTTTAATCACATTTTCTCCCCTTATCAAAATTTTTAAACCCTTTGACATTTTGGATATCAATTGATTTAAATATGTTATAAAAATTGGGAGAAAAGTGTGCCAATTATTCACAAGCCGTGTATGAAACATATTAATGCTCCTCCTCAATCGTTGAGGGTCATAGATTATTCCTACACATAATCATCAAAAGATATACTACTTATTACTTATACTGTACACGATATATTATTCACAATAAGATAATATTGACCTTAGTGTCGGAGTGACGATGTCACTCTGTTCTGCTGATCAGTCTGTAGTCAATATCTCTTAGTCGTCTACCGACAAAGCTTTCCAGACTTCAAAAGATTCTCCTGATCTTTAGTCTTCTCTCAATCACCTCGATAAAGTCTTCACTCCTTCTTTTGTCGTCTTTAGTCCATTTCCTATTCTCCATGCCCTTATTAAACTTTAATAACTTGAAATCTTTAACCATGAAATCCAGCTTTTCTTTGATTCTTGTCAACGTTCCATCGCTAAACTTATGCACCTCATTTATTCTCATCATCTTCCTATTATCATCCCTGTCTCTATAGATTACTGCTCTTGGTTTGAAGACAATGGTGTAATCTTCTTTGAAAGGAAAATCAGATGCATCCCAGTTAGGTTGTTCCAGATTAAGCTTAGTTTGATAGCTCTTAATGCCCAGCTGCAGGTCTTCCACACGTTTTCTTATGACAATGATTTTTCTCCATAAACTGACCGCGTTGTGCAAATTAACCTTGTCCAACTTTGGTAGGTGGTCAAGCTTGCCTTGAATATGAAGGATGTTCAATTCTTTAAAGCCATTGGGATAAAGACTTTTGAAATCCTTTTCTGAGATCTTGTACTCATTGTAGTCAGATCGGCGTAGAACTATCTCTCTCAAGTAGTTGTATCCATATCTTTCATAAGTCTTGATACAGATAACACTGAGAATTCGCATATGGGATCTGACTGCATCACGATCTGAGGACTCACTGTGTTTGTTGATGTAGAATTGCTTTCTATTAAACCACCAGTGTGTGATACCATAAGCTGCACTGATGTCATATTCTCGCTCACTTTCAATCCACAATGACGAAACTAATTCTTCAAGTCCAAAGTCTTGATAAAGAACTGCTTTAAGCTTGGATATTGATAAAGCTTTGTTTTGTTCTTTGTCTCCTGTCAGAAGATACTCCAGATCTTTGCTGAAAAAGAATTATGGTTGAATAGTCACCTGACCTGGAGGTCCTCCTAAGGGCAACGGATTGCTAATATCAGGAACAATCCGATGACCCTCAGGATTAACCAAATCAATATGATTTGTGAGAAGCTTATGACATTCTTCTATCTAAAACTGAAGAGAAATGTTGTTCTCATGAAAACCTTTCACCATCATGAATGTTGGACCTTCAAGATCGGCTTTGCTGAGCTCTTCTTTTCCAATCCTTCTACAATACCATCTGATGAATGAGCCTATATCATCAATCTTGTTATGAAGCTTGTTTTCATCTGGATCTTGATGTGCTTTGGCAAATGCATTTGCCCAGTTATTGACAGCTTCAGGTAGGTCAATTGGAGGAATGACCCATTCTGGTTCAGGTGAAGCAGGTCTTTCTTCTTCAGGTATTGGTCTGAACCATGTTGTTGTATCCGGTACCTTTGGCATATGAGCGTTATCGGTGTCCTCCGGATCTGAGACATGCCCTTCATCAGAAATTGGAATGTCCTCAGTAGGTTGTTCATCCATAATCACCTCATCAGTAGGCTCTTCAACTGGATCCTTTGCTGGTGCAGACTTACCAGTTTTAGAACCCACCTTTGGATCTTTATCCTTGGAGGATTCTTTGGTGGTGGATGGCTTCTTAGCAGACTCAGACTCTCTTGTTCTTCTCCTCTTTGTTGACTTACCCTGGTTTGATCCAGCTGGAGGGCCTTCATCATCATCGTCATCATCATCATCATCATCATCATGCTTTCTTTTATGGTCTTTAACCGTGTCTGCAACTTCCTTGTCCATGGCATTTTCATCCTCTATCAATGCTTCCATGAGAGCATGATATAATCTGTAGTTGGCAGGATTTCTGTTGGCAGATTTGTTCTTATGCATGAATTTGAAGAGAGCACTCTTTAGATCAAATTCTTCAAGTGCAGCTTTATCAGTCGACTTGATGGTATACGTTGGCTCTTGTTTCTTCTCTTCTTGTTCCCTTTTGATTCTGATAATCTCTTCTGGACTCTTTTCAGATTCTTGCTTCTTGCTTGACTCTGGAGTAGGCAGCACAGAGTATTTTTCAACTAAATCTGCAGTGTGTCTTTCAAGAGCCTTAAGGAGAGCATCATCAAGTTTTGTTCCTACATACTTATCAACAACTGGAGGAACATGGGATTGAATAGAAGCCAAAACAGCAGCAGAGTGATCAATCTTCTTTACTTCAGACATATCTTGTTCTAATTTCGCGACTCTTAGCTGAAGGGCGATGAATGGAGTGATTTCTGGGATAGCTGTGGTGATTGCTGGAGCTTCGGTGTTGATTGGTGGTGTTGTAATGGTTGTAGGGATTGGTGTTGTTTGTTGCAGAACTGGAGGTTGCTCAAAAATCTCCTCGTTATGAGATAGATTAAGAAATTGATTACCATAATCAGAAGGCACAGAGAAGCTTGACGATGTCAAAGGTTGCTCAGTAGTCTCTTTGGTAATGTCTGCAGTCTTTTCAGCATCCTTCATCTCAGTGTCAGCATTTTTGCGCACGTTAATCCTGTACTTGTAAATATCATCAGAATCAGATTCAGTTTCTTCATTGTCATCCTCAGCATCAGCAAAAATTGACTCATCAGGAACCCCTGGTATCTCACCAGTTCCTTCATCTGAGCCACCAGTACCAGGCTGTCTCCCTATCATTTTCTTGCTATCCTTGAGAGCTTTCATTATGTCAGTGGCTTCTTGTTCAGCTGGAGTAAGAGATTGAATGCCCTTGAGCTTTTAGGACGTACCAAAGTACCTCTCTTTGATACACTAGAGGTATCTCATAAAACATGACTGGACTGTCTTTATGTTTCTTGCAGGCTCGGGAAACATTCAGTCACAATTTGTGCATGGTATCATGAACTTCTCTGCAGCTCCCTTTTGACCCCGCTTTCTCTCCAGCATCAGCATGACAGATAGATTTCCTAATTCCATTGCAATGTCTGTTCAGGAATGCTGTTTCTTCAACTGATAATGGGTGGCTTTCTTCTTAACAACTTTTCTTCTAGAGGTTTTCCTTCTGATAAGAGGTTCTGGGTCAGACTCATCAGATACGTCAACAAATTCTTCAGTGGTATCTGCAGTCTTCTTCCCTTGTGAACCTTTCCCTCTGCTCTTCTTTAGAGGTATTTGACTAGTAGAATACATGATGAACATCTTATATGATTCTGATTGAATAATCTGGTTATTAAGCATAGTAGCAGGAATGGCGAGACCATATTGCTGAACATCTTCACTCATTCTAACAAATTTGAGTCGACTCACAGCACCGTCATCCTTGATTGTGTAAAAGTGTTGAAACTTAAGCTTCTTGAGAGATTTGAGCTTGTAGAGAAAGTAATCAATAATAACCTTTGTGAATCGAGGATATGGCATATTTTCAAGCCTTGACTTTTTCTCCCGTTCTATGAGCAATTGGTAACATGTCTTCCTAAATCAAATATGGATAATCCAACATTCTCTCTGTAAACATGCCCACAGAAATCCAATTCTTACTTCCTCAACTTGTCATTGCTAGCTGTCTTTCAAGATAATACATTTGTTGATGCAAGCTGCCAGAGTCCTCCAAGGCTGATGCATGTGGTCCACAAACATATTTGTATACTTGTGAAGTGGACCTGAGTATCCAAGATCAATGAGAAAGGTGAGGGTGTCTTCATCATTTTGGACTTCAGTAAAATCTTCACCTTCTTTTCTTGGACAAATATCAAGTATCTTCCTAAAGACTTCAGCATCAATCACACACTTTTTGTCGGCTAAAAGGAACTCATAAGACTCAGAGTCTTTGATCTTAGTGATTGTATACCAGAACTGTTGCATAAGAATTTCAGGGACATCAGCAGAAATGGTGAATGCCTTGAAGCATGTAGAATTCTTGATCACATCAATAACAACTTGAAAGGTTTCTTCTTTCTGCTTTATTGTGGTTTCCAGTCTAACATTTGTTGTGCTTATGTTGACTCTTTCAGCAGTAGGAACCCATAGTTCATCACGAGCAACGACTTGTTCTGTCTCTTGAGGATTCATGATTCTGCTTAAGAAACAACCAATACAGTTCATATACAACATATATATTCTACTGATTATCATTGGATATCCTTGATGAGCTGATTGATTTAGAAACATGCAATGATAAGGTTTCATGCAGACGTGACAGTGATGTAACACTCTCAGAATGAGTCATCTAAGAACAATGAGTCAATGTTAAAATTGTGAAGTTAACAAGACCTGTTTTCAGTTTCGAGATTAGGACTCCTATTCTCATAGAGGGCAAATAACACACATTTAAACATGACACTTGAGAAAATATGACAATAAGCAAAAGATTACACAAACTTTAGAAAATTTGGGCAGAGTTTCTTTTTGTATTATTGACATATTTCGCTTGAAGTGTACCTGTCATGTTTCGCTCCTACATATTTCGCTCCAACATATTTTGCTTAAACAAGTTTATTCATTGTTTCGCTGAACACGTAACATGATTCGCTTGAAACATGTATACATGTTACGCTTGAAACTTTTTAAGCCACGTTTCGCTGAAACATTAAATACTGTTTTCGCTTGAGACCGACATCACATGTTTTCGCTGAAACATGACATACATTATCTCTTAAAACATGTCATACATGTCCGCTTGAAACATGACATACATGTTTCGCTTGAAACATGACATACATGTTTCGCTTGAAACATGTCATACATCGTTCCACTGAAACATTCATACATGTATCTCGCATGAAACCTGAGTTTTAACAAAATGGTTTTCCGCTTCATCATCAGAAACATGTTTCGCTTGCTTACCCAAAAATTCATAACTTAGATTTTTAACAACTTAAATCCCTATGAATCATTCAAGCAAGCATCTCAATACACTTCTAAGCATCTCATAATCTATAACCACAAAGATGTAAACACTTTCAAGCACAAAATAAGCATATTCGAATACAATTAAGATGAAACTCAAATCTTTTATGGCATGAGGCAATACGTAAGCTTATAACTATCACTTAGGGACTTATATCATATATTATTAACCAAACATATAGTTTACTTAGCCCAACCATATCAAACCCAGATAAAAGGATTTTCGAGCCTGGGCGCAAGACTTTTACACGCATAAAGGATCCTAGGCCACTCAAACATACTCTAAAGACATAAGAGAGCAATTATCAAGCTATCTAACACAAACACATAACTTATTAACTCCTGGGCATGCATGTTTTCCGCTTCATCATCATGGCAAAAAGCAATCTAACTCACTCAAACATTAGAGATATATAAACTGTTTCATATTAGCCCTATCGCAACCACTATGGTACAAAACCCTCAATTAATTAACATTAAGAGCATAATACGTTCATTCATTATCTAAAAATCATCATATCTCATTAATTAGTTAAGTAAATGAAAAACTGTTTCAAACACCCCTTAATCGCACCCTTGCGATCAAAACCCCTCATTCAATTTCAAGAAAAACGCAACTTTAATTTTCGAACCCTAATTCGAATTTGATTGATTACGAGTTCAAAAACGCATTTTAATCCAATTCCTTTTATCAACGGATAAGAAATGGATGTTAAACGTGTAGGAGTGTACCTTTTATCTTCAAACGAGTTTGAAAAATTTGAATTGAAGATGCGAGCGAAATGTTAGTGCGTGGTTATTTTGTGAGGGTGAAATAAGTGAAGTATGCGTGAGTTGACGCAGTTTTGACTGAAATAATATCTTGCCAAACTTTTAAAAAGATGCAAGAATGTCCTTGTGTTTATATCATGATCTAATTCCATTTTAACACTTATTTCTAATGCTAATCAAGTATAGAAATGACAAAATAACCCCTACAAGTGTATAGGCTAATACTAAGTCCTAGATTTTTGCCCTTAATCCCTAAAAGTTAACACCAATAACAACTTAATACTTAATGACTTAAAATTAATTAAGACACTCCCTTTTAAATGATGACCGTTTATTGATAAACATTTCCATCATTCCGTCATGACTTTTTGAAAGAATTTTAATTTTTCACCCTCTCAAATAATGACCCAGTAATCTAAATAAAGAGAATAGACATTGTTTGAGATATTGAAAATTCTTCATTTAAACCCTGATGAAATCTGATACAAAGAAAAATTAAATCTTTAACAACCACCAAATTAAAACCAGGATTTCTCTCGTTTTTATAAATAATGCACTGAAGCGTACACTTATTCATCTGATGCATGGATATAAAGTAATCCATGCCCGGGCAAATTAAATTACCCGTTGTCAGGAACAACAGTCAATATGACGACATGCGTTCCTTATTTTGAGAAGCGGGTTGCAGTCTGAAATAACTGCAAGCCATTTTGTAATTCCAAATGACTTAAAATATTTACTAAGCCAAATTTTTTTTAATGTACAAAGGATACACGAAGATAATCCTTTACTCATCCTCTCCTTCTTGAAGACGTCTGAGAGTTTCTAGGGTCATACTCTTCATCCCAAGTCGTGGTAGAAGAAATTTGAACCGTTCTCTTGGCAATGGTTTTGTGAGTATATCCGCAAGTTGATAGTTTGTTTTCCACTATGTAGAGTTCAACCATATAATTTCCACTTGCACTCGAAATGACATAGTGACGATGTCATGTGCTTTGATCGTGAGTGCTGGACATTGTTACAGCAAAGAGCAATGGCACTTTTGTTATCACAGTACAGAGGAATTTTATTGAATTCAAATTCATAGTCCTTTTAGCATGAGATTCGCATCCATAGATTTGATGCCAACAACCAACATTGCAATGTATTGTCAGCCTCTGTTGTCAAAATTGTCAGTGTTCCCACTGCTTCTAATGACCCAGTGCTTACTAATTTTTCTCCAAGAAACTAAGCACTTCCCGAAGTACTTCTTCTTGTGTCTTGACATCCCGCATGATCAGCATCTGCATAAGCTGTTAGAGCCATAGCGTTGTCCTTCGGATACCAAAGACCCATGTGAATAGTTCCTCTGAGGTACCGAAAGACCTGTTTGATTGCTTCTAGGTGCTTTTTAGTAGGCTTAGCCTGATATCTAGCACACATGCACACAGCAAATACAAGGTCTGGTCTACTGGCAGTGAGGTACATTAGGGAGCCAACCATTCCTCTGAATCGAGTCTGGTCAACTGGAATCCCTTTGAGATCCTCATCCAGTTTCAATCGATCCACCATTGGTGTATCGACAGGGTTAGTAAGATCCATTCCATATTTCTTTAAGATTTCGAGAGCATATTTCGCTTGATTAATAAAGATGCCTCTAGGACTTTGAGAAACCTGTAAGCCTAAGAAAAACGACATTTGTCCCATCATTGACATCTGAAATTTTGAGTTCATCTCTTTTGAAAAAATGGTACAAGCAGTAGGATCAGTTGAGGCAAATATTATATCATCTACGTAGATTTGAACGAGGAGAATATGTTTGCCTGTTTTGCGAGTGAATAACGTCGGATCCACAGCCCCTTTGAAGAATTTTGTTGCTATGAGGAACTTTGATAAAGTGTCATACCACGCCCTTGAGCCTGTTAACCTTAAAGACATTCTTCAGACGATAGACATGAGTAGGATGTTCTGGATCCTCAAAACCTTCCGGTTGGCTGACGAATACTTCTTCTTGCAGATCTCCATTCAAAAATGCAGTCTTGACATCCATCTGGTAGATGACCATGTTTTTACTGGCAGCATTTGCAATGAAGATTCTAATAGCCTCTATTCGAGCAACTGGAGCAAATGATTCTTCAAAATCGATACCCTCCTCTTGACGATATCCTTTTGCAACTAACCGAGCTTTATTTTTCAGTACATCACCATACTCATCAAGCTTCACCTTGTAGATCCACTTGAGAGCGATAACCATTACATAGACTGGGCGAGGTACTAATTCCCATACTTCAAGTCGATCAAACTCGTGAATTTCATCTTGCATGGCTTGAAACCAGCAGTCTTCTATCACGACCATTTTGAAAAATCTTGGTTTCGACTTTTGACATTCAGTATGTAACACGCCAATAGTGCATCGAAGCTAACTGTTTTCTGTGGATACCGAACGAGAAGATTACCAAGTATAATATCAAGTAGGGTGAATCTTTGGACGTCAGTCGTATTCTGAGAAAGACTGGTGGTTGATTAGCTTGGTTGGGTTCAGCTATACTAACATCCCCTGATGATGACTGTGTAGAACCAGGTTCTCCAGTAACAGGGTTAGGTTCTCTAGTAACAGGGTTAACTGAGGGATGAAAGGTAGCTTGAGTAATTAGGGTGTCTTCGATAATGGGTCCAACACCAAAACATGAAGAAAATGTATAGATTAAATATCGTAATATTTCTACCAACACACTCCTATCAATAATTAATTGTTTGTATAATTAATTTCTTATATTCCATTCTTATATCCTTAATATACCATATACTTATTATGTGCGGGTTTTAACCATTAGTATTAACTCCCTTTAATCGTCAATTGTTTATACCATTATAACATTATTTCTTCCATCCAGTTAACATTCTTGACACGTTACTTCTTTGATATGTGCCTTTTTCAACTATTGATGTTAATTCTCTCGTTTGCACAGATTAATTTCATGAATGACTCTCTAAAGTCTTTCATAATTCTTTGTGTTCATTTCTTGTTGACCATTACTATATTTTGATATTCTTGATACCTACTCATATCTAATACTATTATGATCAATTTATCCTTTGTTTGACTTATTATTCGTACAAATGATTTTTCATACTTCTTTGATTCGTAATTTGTTTATTCGAATCATTCTTATTAATTATTCTTTTGATCCCTATTACATTTGTACATATGTTCTTTACGTGCTCTCTGAAGTTGTTGATATATTCATATTTTACATGCTCGCGATATATTTTATTGTTTCTTCATATACTCTCATTTATTCCTCTCGCGATGCTATGACCATTTTCTTTTATGATCCACTCATTCTTTCGTTATATCGGTTAGTGAATGTTCGCTACCTTGTTCATAAAATATTTAATCTCTCTTTTAGAATTCTCTAATCCTGAAATATCAAACTCGTTATAACCTACTTGCATTGGCATTCACTTCATTTGAAGATTTGTAATCTCTTTGATCTTCCGTCCACATCGATTATCGACACCAATTTCATTTTCTGACCTTGAAATGTAATGTACTTGACATATGCATCTTTGATCCTCGGTATGATATATTAATTCCTTTTTTTAGCTTGTTTTCTCATCAGTATAGATATTCAATCTTTTGATCAAGGATTTTCATAACAACTAATCCATACCCACATGCACATTACAGACATTTGATGTGTGTTGACTAGTATTTATTCAATATTGTTGATACCTTGCTTAATCGTTTTATTGAATCCTTCGAACACATTTTGACGCATGATCTGAAGATAGGAGCTATGTTGGAAACACAAAAAGTGTCGGTCACTTCCAAGTTGTAACAGGTCTTAGCTCGTAGTAAGTGTAATGATTAGATTAGTAATCTAGTCCGGCCCAAGGCCCATGGGAAGCCCATCATAGCCCATGGCCGGCCTATAGGTACTATATAAGCCCCTCTCCTAGCCTTGGAGAGGGTTGGTTGTTCCATTTTTCCATATTCCATCTTTATACAATTCATCCATTTTTCCATCCAATCTCTCTCTAACATCACAACCCACATCTCACTCTTGTTCTTGGTTTGATCATAAGATTACTAGAATTCTACAATTGGTATCAAGAGCCATGGAGTGGTGTGTTTAGTTTTTGTGTTTGATTTGTGTTCAAAAACCTTTACAAAGAGCAAAATAGTGATTCAAATTTTTTGGCTTAAAAACCTTAAAGTCTTCATTTTTATTGTTCCTATAGGGTTAGTAACACTAGTTGTACAAGAATTTTTTGCTAAAAACCATTAAAAATCGTGTCTTTTTGAGTTTTGAAAATTTGAGTTTCGTAGTAGTTGGAACCGAACAAGATACTTTGTGTTGGAACCAAACGAGGAGAATCGAACTAGATTACTATAGTTGGAACCGAACGAGTCGCTCTAGTTGGAATCGAACAAGCATAACCGAACGAGCTGTTTTCTTTGGGAACCGAACTAGCTATTCTTATTTGGGAACCGAATGAGCTGTTTTCTTTGGGAACCGAACTAGCTATTCTTATTTGGGAACCGAACGAGCTGTTTTTCTTTGGGAACCGAACTAGCTACAACATCGTGTGGCAAAAGATCTTTGGGAGAAGATTAAACTGCCAATGCAAGGAACGTCATTAACAAAACAAGAACGTGAGTGCAAGCTGTATGATGAATTCGATAAGTTCACTTACAAGAAAGGAGAGACGCTACATGAGTACTACTTGAGGTTCACTCTATTACTCAATGATATGAACATCTACAAGATGCCATTGGAGCAGTTTCAAGTTAACACCAAGTTCTTAAACACTCTTCCTGATGAATGGAGCAAATTTGTTACTGATGTTAAATTGGTCAAAGACTTGCACACTACCAATGTTGATCAGCTTCATGCTTACCTGCAACAACATGAAAGACATGCAAATGAAGTTCGTTTGATGCATGCACGCAACTCCGATCCTCTTGCTTTAGTTGCATCTCACCAATTAACTCAGCCAGCTTATCAATCTCATCTACACACTCACCCAAAGTCTCTATCTCAACTTCACGTTTCACCATATCAGACTTCACAGTTTGTTACACCTTATCAATCTCAACAATTCACAACCAATCAATCAACACCTCTTTCAATTACTTATCCATCAAATGAGTCCCACTCCACCGTTCACCACAACGTTTATTCTCCACAACCATCAATCCCACAATTGGAATATGCTCCCACAGCCTATCAACAGCAACAACCTGAATTTTCCCACCCAGACTCCAGTCTAGTTGTTCCAGTGTTCCAGAAAGGGGATGATCCAATTGATGCAATTAATCATATGATGTCATTCTTAACTGCTGTTGTCACATCCCGGTATCCTACTACCAACAATCAGCTAAGGACTTCGTCAAACCCTCGTCAACAAGCTACCATCTATGATGGAAAAGTAACTGTGCAACCTGTTCAGGGGAGACAAACTACTTATGCTGCTGGAACAACAAGAAAATACACACCTGGTGCAAGTGGAAGCAACACGGGGAAACAACGGACTGTTATTTGTTACAATTGCAAAGGGGAGGGTGATGTGAAGTTTTAACACATGTAAAATATATATATAAAATATAACCTTAAGAGAGAAATTAAGAAAGTTACCAAGTTACCCTTGATAAAATTCACTCTCAAAAATATATATAATATAATATAATATACGTATGTTTAACCGGGTAAGTA